>JAYEVE010000574.1:0-107987 GCA_036346375.1 Guadua angustifolia | reverse complement strand
CCATCTGCCTATCTGTAGAATTTGCCGTGCAGCCTAAGCTGTGCTATTTTTCTATGGAATCATCCCTTTCTAACACCTAAAATTATATTATTATTCCTAAATTTCTAAAATTATATTATTATTCCTAAAAGCATGTACGTACTAAATTTGAAAAATATACAAAATCTATCCGTAACCTCTAAATTTAACTAGATCTAAAATTATTTGTACCCTACCATAATTTATTGCTAAACAAATTAAATAGAAAAAAAATTACCTCCACATGGTTGCGCAGCACTCCCCCCTCTCCCTCTCCCTTTTTTTTCTCTCCTCTCCCTTATCTCCATTTTTCCTCTCCTCTCTCTCCTTTTCCTCTCCCTTCCCTGCCGTTTCCTCTTTGGCTCAGCTCAAATAAGCACAGTGCCGCGCGGCGCCCTTTTATCAGCCACTGTGTTGCCATTTGGTGGGGCGACAGAGGACTGCACCCCCACTATCGCCAAATGGATGGACGTTTTTTGATCAATCGCCAGATGGACGGGCGCCACGTTGATCCAGCAACATGGCGGCTGTCGCCCTACCAACGGCCAACCGTGGTACATTTTTGTAATTTTTTCGACGTATATTTTTGCAAATTCGAAAAAATGCATTATTAAAAAAAATTCTATCTCCGTTGAACCGCCGTCGGGATTCATCGCTACTGGGCATAGTCTCCGCTGCTGACCTCCTCTACTCAAGTAACGACCTTGCCGATGCAACTGAGCATGCTATGAGGCTGCTGCTGTCTTCCTCCTCGCCGTTCAGCGTGACCACCAACTTTGGCCACGGGGCACCCGATCTACCGCTGCCCAACTCGACTTCGGCCGACGCAATTTTCTTGCCCACTGGCAGGTTCTTCTCCACCGCGAGAGACTTCTTCATACCGTTTGCTTCTCCAAATCCGACCTTTGCCGCCTCCTCGTCCTTTGCCTCCGCTACAGCCGCAGCAAGCAGGGGATGGCGAGGAAATACATCGACGTCGCAGTCGAGGGAGGCGGGGTTGTCGCTGAAGATCGTGGTTGATGCCCTTCTCAACCGCCACCAATCTTGGCCTCCAATAATCTGCGATCTAGTGAAATTTTGGGGGAGCAGCGCTCTTCTCTTTCTCCATTGCAATTGCTGGTGGCTGACTGGTGGCAAGGGAGAGTGAGAGAGAGAGAGAGAGAGAGAGAGAGAGAGAGGAAGAGAGATGGGGAGCAACTCTCATGCTGCTCGTTTCAAAAAAAAAAAAAAGAAGAGAGATGGGGATTAAGATCCACACAGCCATTAACCTTTCTTCATCCAATTTCTTGGCTGCCGCTGGTGTTGGATTGGAGAGCCATGGTGTGATAAATTCATATTTGAAGAACACACGGCCATGTAATATTTAAGCCTTTTTGCCTTCTAGTACTTAATTGAGTGTTGGCTAAATGAGTTGCAAGGCTGAACTGAATAAACCAAGAGAACCATTGACAAGCACTTATAATTAAGTTAGTTTCAAAAAAAAATTGTCTCTACGTCATGTATTATTCTTCTAGTCTACGCATGGAGTTCACATATAAGAAAATAGTAGTACAGTGGTTCAACAGTAATTTTTTTTGGGAAAAAAGTTCAACTGTGATTTAACACCCGCTCAAGGAAGAAAAAACTTTAATCAAACATATGCTCCAATTAGCAGACTTACCTGCGTAACTGTGCATTTAGATATTATAATACAATTGTCTTTGATATACAACTCTACTTCCAATGATTGAAATACAATTGTATTTGTTATATAACTCTAGTATTTATATATGATTAATCTGCATCGTTATAGTCTGGCCCTACCAAAATAAGTGGTGGAGATCTTTTATTTGATATACAACTCCACTTGAAATACAATTGTATCTGTTATATAACTCTAGTATTTATATATGATTAATCAGCACCATTATAATTTGGATCCACCAAAATAAGTGGTGGAGATCCTTCTCTTTTCTATATGATTAATCTTCTCTTTTCTATATGATTAATCTGCATCATTATAATCTGGCCCCACCAAAATAAGTGGTGGAGATCCTTCTCTTTTCTTCCAATTAATGTGGGAATTTCTAGAATTTTAGGATTATTATGGGATTTTCTTACCCTCAAAACGAAGGAGGTTCCTTGGATATCACCGGTTATTTATATATATATGTATCATGTGAAATTTATAAGTATATGTGAAATGTAAGTATATTGAGTTGATATCACGTGAAGATTTTTATTGGATGCTGAAATTTGATTACCTGTGTATGTAAGTTAATTGTAATAATCATACTCTATGAAACCATAGCACAGCTTACTGCAGAACAGAATAGAAGAAAAGGTATAGCCTGAAATTCTTGGACAATACTCTGAAATAACAAATACAAAATTTGCAGAGAATTGGATATACTCTAGATATATACAACATCATTTCTAGAATTCTGAGTTTATATACACTTGGTTAGCATAAATATGAAATAGCTGCCTTCGTTTGGTTAGTGGGATATTATTAATATCTTTGTTCAAAAAAAGAAAAAGAACAGGAACACTTAGCAATATAACAGACATACAAAATAGTTGTGTTTCTCACATGCTGACTTTGCTTGATTTTGATTGCTTCATTGAAAACAGAGTATATTGTTCAACCGCACTTAAAACTACTTAGCATAAGGAGCTTTTGAAGATAAATAGAAGACAGAATCCAACGTAGCAACATGTATTAGATTGGGAAATGTAATGTATTTGAATTTTGAAATGTATATGTATCATGTGAATTTTTCTAATTCTTGGTGAATTTTGAAATTTCTATGTATATGTATATGTGAAATGTATAAGTATATGTATCATGTGAAATGTGTAAGTATATGTGAAATGTATAAGTATATGTGAAATGTCAAATGTATATGTATCATGTTGTCGACGATCGGGATCGCCTGACTACAAATGAGTGAAGGGGTTAGTGTGAATGCAGGACCCAAAACGAGCTCCCTCACTGAGGGAATATGAGTGCCACTTCGTTGGTCGGGGAAAAAGTAAAACGAGCGGGACACAGAGAATTATACTGGTTCGAGCCCCTATGAAGGTAAAAGCTCTACTCCAGTCTTGCCCGGGGGCAAGGAATTTTCTATGCTTGAGTACAATTGTTTGCTATCTAGCCAAGCTCAAGTGAATTCTACGCTAGTGGAGTCTATTGCCTTGTCGTTGGAACTGCCCCTTGTCTTGATCCGCCTCAGGGAGTTTTATATCTCTCCCAATGTTACTTAAGCAGTCGGGAGAAATTCTCAGGGTAGTGGTATGATGCGCATTGAAGGTGGGTCGTGAATGGCCCCAAGATTCATCGCCCACGTCTGCCTTAACTCCGGCATTCAAGGTCTTGGTAACTGCCGAGTAAGCGGACGTCTTGAAACCAAGCTCGAGGTCGTGCTGTAGTTGAATCCTTGCCCCCCAAGCTCGAGGTCGTGCGGGAGCCGCGCAGCCCAGGTCGTGGATGGAGACCCTCGCAGCTCAACCCCGAGCTAGGGGCTCTGTTGACTGTGCATTGACCTATCAGAGATTTCTTAGTCCCCGACAGCTAGCCCCCGAGGCTCAAGGTCGTGTCAGACACTTGGTACGACCTCGAGCCTCACGACATGGACAGTGGGGACAGTCTTCTGGTCGCCCCGAACTCAAGGTCGAGATCGGGCGGACACCAACGAAAGGGCTTCAGCGTCGCTACACTTGGCACCCCTTGGACTTCAAAATTCTGGTACGGGCACGATCGAGCAGCGGAACCGCCTGTAACGCCTCGATCCCACCGCTCAATCCTTAATTGCACCTGTCGAATCGCCACCGGCACGCCTTTTGAGATGCCTTAACCTCCGGCCAGCAATGAACAGGACTTATAAAACCCGAGCCTACAGCAACTCCGGAAAACTCTCGACCTTCCTGCAATCTTCGCCTCCCAACCTTCTACTCGAGCCCTTCTTCTTCTTGCGACCAAACACCCCACGACCACCATGGCCAAGCTCGGAAAAAGCACTCTGTCAACGGCGAGGATGAAGGAGCTTGAGAGTCTGGGGTTGCTGGACCCGGCGACGTGGCGGCTGCTGGGCGGAGAGACCGAGCCGCAGCCACGGGACGACGAGCTCATCAGCACCGAACATTACATGCTCTTCGGCCTGCGTACGCCGGAGAGCGATTTCCTGGCGGCAGTTCTCGCCCAATGCGAGATCGAACTCATCAACCTGGTGCCGAATTCTATCCTTCTCCTTTCCATCTTCTCCCATCCGTGCGAGGGGTTCCTTGGGATCCTTCCCACCCCCTCTCTTTTCTTCCGCTTCTTCTCCTTGTTCCACACTGGGAAGGACCTCGTGGTCGGTTGCTTCTACTTCCGGCTGCGGGCAAGGCTTCCTTGGTCCTTCCCCAAAATCTACTCTCGGGACTCCATCGGCCCGTTGTAACATCCCAAAAAATGCAATTAAGTAAAAATAAATATTTTAAATTTGAAAATATTTATTTCTGAGTTTCTTGGCATTATTGAATTCTATTTGGATTTTCTCGGACTTATTCTTCGCATGAAAAATCTAACGAATGGATAATGATAGAAGGGCAAAAAGGTAAAAAGTAAAAATTTATAAAAACTGCCATGAGAACTCTGATCATTCAATTAAATCATTTCAGTCAGCAATTGAAATTTTATGCACAAAGAAATGAAGAGACAAAAGGAAAAGATAACTTTTGAATTCAAAATAATGTATTATCAGAATCCACATAAAATATTGGAATCGCAAGTGGACCTGAATATTTTATAGAAGCATTTTGAGATTAAATCCTTTCAAAAAACAAAGTTTGAAAAATAATAGACTTCGTTTGATCTCAAATAAAAGTCGAAGCCAGAGGTTAGAAATTCTAATGGTCATTATTGAAAGAATATTAGTGAATTCTCAAGAACTCATTTTAATCAAAATTTTACGGACATCGAAATATATCTATAGACCTTGGTCAAAAAGTTTGATGAATTCACACCATGATCTGATAGCGCAACAAAATCAGAGAAAAGGAGAAATCAACCCCAATCGCCCTGTTTTCCTTTGATCACTCACTGCCGTGTGGGCCAATCGTTGCTACTCCGTTCCGTTGGTGCATTGGAGAAACTCCCCGTCACTGACAATGGACCCAGAGCCTTGCTGCCGTTCACTCCACTCAGTTCGTTCCACTGGTGACTCTCCCGAAGCAGTTCGCTCCACTGAAGAATTTTCTCGAAGCACTGAGTGGAGCGGAGCTAGCGATCACTGCCACGAATCTCACTCACTCCCTGCAAATCTTGGCTACAAACCACACCGCAAGGACCTCCTCTTCATTCCCCCTCCACTCCTTCTTCCTTCTCCTCGAGCTAGCACATGAAACTCCCCTGCATTGCCGCCATTCCCAGAAGCTCTGAGCCCGGGGCGCGAGGGGAAATCCAAGCAAGGGAGACGACCATTCCCAAATCCCTCTTGCAGAGAGCATCACCAGGCACTGCTGATCCGAAGCCCTCAACATTTCTTGAGCCCCTCCATGCGAAATGTTGCTACTCCCGTGCGCCTCTTCTTCTCCATGGCCGGCCACCGTATGGACTCTCGACCACTCTCCCGGTCGGAAGAGGTACCAAATGAACTCCTTGATACCCCGTGATGCCATACATGCTACCAATTCGAGCCCTCACGCCCTGATTTCTCTTCTCCACCGAGCCACCGCCATGGCGCATACCGGCTCAACTCGGCCATGTGGTATCTCTCCGACAATTGACTTCACCCACGGATGCGCCTCGTCGAGATCTCCTCTGGTGCTCGCCTCGCGGAAGATCGCGGAGTGCCCTCGCCGTGAAGCCCTAGATGCTCCCTATTCGTCTCTCTGCTACTGGGGCCCGAGAAGTCGGCCTGAGGAAGAAGAAGACTAGTTCGAAGACGTTTTCTCATTTGGTAAAGCGATTTTCCCATTTTCCAAACCGAGCTACATTCGATCTTTAATATCTCATGAAATGTTAATCAAATTTCAGTGGAATAAATTTGTATAATCCTCTAAAATCAGAGAGAATCTAAATATGTAAATATATTAAATTTTGATCTGCATAATGATTATTTATGTTGAACCTTGATTACAATGTTAAGTATGGTTTTAATGAGAATTTGTGAACAATAAGTAATGAAATGATGAAATCAATATTCATGAGATTTTAGGATCAGAATGTATTCAAATATACGAAAATATTCAATTCTTGAATCACAGAACAATCATTTAAACTTAGAATGGGATAAACACCCTATTATGAATATTATTGCACATATGGAAAAATATAACTTTTATAACTATACAATAAGTTCCTGTTGCCTCTGGAATCGAAATAAACTCAAATAAGTAAGACCATCTAATGTTGAACTCAATTTAAAGTATTTGCTTCATAATCATTAATTAACCTGGTTATGGCCATTAGCAAAATATATGGCATAATGGCTCACAAAATGATATGGTAAATTGCATCAAGTTCCTAAAAAACAGTAAAGACATATGTGTGTGAAAATAATTGGAATGAAGTTTAACTTGAATTCTGTTATCATAAAGAAATGTTAAATGTAACAATAATCAAATAGATAACCTATTGCAGTTAGAAGCAAAATAATGCAAAACCAACTTTATAACGTTTCTAGGATTGCTACCTGTTAATACCTGAAAGATGAATCAAGAATCATGCACAGTATAGTTGGAAACTAAGTTTGAAGCTTGGCCGATTTAAGGTTTGCAAATGTGGTCATTTAGTCTATTTCAACAATAGATAAAATAACCCATCCAAATGCCAAAATCAGTAAAACTAGTTCAGAAACGCTGTACAAAGTTCATACCACCATATTCTATAAAAAGAATCTCATTCCATCAAAGTTTGCATATTAATCTTATCAACCTAAAACCCTTAATCATTAATCCGTCAATTCCCTTTTTCTACCGATTCCGATTATCGTCAACTTTACAATGCCACTTAAGCTTTTTCAACAATGAATATAATGTATCAGCCAAAGCCTAAAATTTGTGGAATTTGCTTAGGATTGTTATACAAAGTATAAATCATTGTATTATGAAGAAATAACCATATTTCATCATGTCTTGCATACAAATCCTAATAGCCAAATAACCTTAAGTGTTAAGTTTTCTGAACTTTGTAAGATGAATCGGTAAGAATGATGAAACCTGTAGTTAAGATATTTTTATCACCAGAACCTTCTCAAATATCACGAATATGTTATCAGTAGCCTAAATCAGTAAATCTAACTTGCGTAGAACTAATTCTGAGCGAAATCAATTAAAGATAAAGAACTAATCATTCATAGTCCAAACATAATTATTTAAGCCTTTTCATTAACTCGCAAAGCGACTCATCTAATCCTGAATTTAGTAAAGAATAACCTAAAATTGAGCTCTAAGATACAGTCTGCAGTAATCTAAGGAAATATTCCTATTTTATCTTGCTTCGAATCTGAATCCTAATAGAGCAAAACCCTTGAGTAATAAGGTTAACAGAAAAGTATTATGAATGGTAAATCAATGAAGCATTACAACTAATGATTAATTCTATTAATCCAAACAATCTTTGCATCTTGAATTCGTAAAATAAGATTAATAAACTCATAAAGAGCAATCCCTGTTTCTTATGCAGAGTTTATTCGTTTTGCTATCTATTTCCTTCTTGCCTTTATTGAAGTTAGTGTTTTGCCGTTTTTCCGTTGATCAACGTGTAGAACCCGACGTCTCTAGTCTTCGTCGTCGTCTTCATCAACCGCAATCCTCGTCTTCACCGTAAGCAATAATTAAGCAAGGCAAGCAATCCTTTGGTCATATTGATCCCATTATTTTATATTCCTTTTGTGCATCAAATTGTTTTATGCATGCATTTAGTTTATGTAAATTGCTATTTCGTGGATTGGTAGTTATACCTGTTGTCTTGTGATCCTCCTTTGATGAATATGGAAATGTGCACCTTGATAACCATAGATTGAGGATAGACATCTCTTAATGTCATCTTGGGTATATGCGATCATATTAACCTGCTTAGCCATGCTTTAGAATAAATGATGTACATGATCAACTCAATAATTGTTTCGGGAAACATTGAAAATGTCACTGTTGGTTGTGGGTAATTTTGATTAAAAACCCAAAATGAAACTATGCTTTGATGCGGGCGATTATTGGCAATAGCCGGTTGTGTAGAAAGGAATAGCAGTAGTGTAGGGTGAATGTCGCCCGTGTCACAACTAAGGACCGAACATCGTGTTGTATGATCCAAGAAAATCCGTACAAACCACGAGGGTGAGGATGGGTTAGCCTTAGCCTATTAAATTGTTTAGACATGGCTTTGCTCATTGGTAGGCGGAGCTTGCACAGGATTCCCGCTTGAGTCCGCTTTGACGGGTTTCTACTTGCTAATGCAACGTGTATACGCCTGCGTGTTTAGAAACGTTGTGTTGGTGTGTGAATGTGGATCCACGGCTTGGGTGTGTGTTTCTAGTTCTACGGCGGGGGATAACGTCCCGGGCTGGTGTAAAGCCTTGTCTAGGAATTTAATGGCTATGTATGGTCTTCCTGGACGACACACCTAAGGAAGTGTGTCGGGCAAAGGTTGATCATTCCTTGTGGGTACAGTTGTACACCTCTGCAGAGTTTAAATCTAATTAATTAGCCGAACCCGCGGTCATGGGTGTCTTGGTGAACTTGCACAAGTTAACTGTTTTATTGTTTCCAAAAGGGTTTATTTTACAAGTTAGCTTACCCCACAGATGACCCAATACTATACCATGTGTTGGCAAGTATTGGTATCAGCTGTTGTGCCCTGTGTGGACAAAGAACTGGATATATGCCATGCGATGGCAATGATTGATTCGTCGCTCACGTCATGGAGGACGGTGAGTGTTATTTATGCTTTACTTATTTGTTATCAATTAATCATGCTCTTACAAATTCCGTTTGCAAATAACTTGATTTACAAATGAAATTCGCTTTATGCAAATTAACTGTAGTAGCCTCCTTTGAAATGGCCCTGCACGTATTGTAGGTTTTGCTCAAGTCTTGCTGAGTACGCATCGTACTCACCCTTGCCTAATTATATGTAGGTGGTTGAGTTAGCGCGGCTTCGAAGTTGTTCATCGCAGGTTGCGGGTTCTTCCTTGAAGCGTGTTCTATCTGGAGTTTATGCCTGGTCAGTTGCCTGCGGGATCGGTTGGGCAAACTACGGGTGATTGCTTCTTTGCTGATATAATCTCTGAGTTGTAATATTTCTTTATATCATCGTTTCCGCTTAATGAATATGTTGTATGGTTGTGATTCCATTTGTTGAAATGTGCGTGCTAGCTACTGATCCAGGGAATAGCACAGCAAGCACATTAGATTTCCATTTTTGCATTCTGTGTAAAAATGGGGGTCGTTACACCCGTGGACCGAGTGGTGGTTCTACTTGAAGAGGGGTGAAGACGGCGCGCTGGCGTACGACGGAACCCCCATCACCGACAAGAGGCAGACGCCGAAGGCGGACGACCTGGAGGTCGACTAAGAGGCCATCGCCGCCATCCATATCTACGCTACGCGCGGCCTCACCAGGCAGGCCATCGCCAATGGCTTCCTACGGGGCCGGGTGTTCCCTCTGCGGAAGAGGGAGCACCTGTTCTACAAGATCAAAAGCCGTGATGACCTTACCCGCGAAGGAACATCTGGTAAGCCTTCCTATCCCGAAGCTTGCTCGAGGTTGATCTTTGGGCTTTTTTGATGACCTTGTACCCCCAGCAGTGCCGAAGGAATCCGGGATTGCGGCCAGGATGACCGAGATGTTCGGGAAGGCGGCGCACGACTACATGATCGATTACCCCGTCCCGAAGAATGTGCTGCGCCGAAGAGCCGAGGTAAGCCATCGTGAGTGAAGTTTTAGCTCGCAAAAGCTTAGGGCTTTCCTTGAATATGCTCACAGGACAACGAAGAGTTGTTCCGGACAGCGAAGAGGATGCTGCCGTCGCCCGGGGCGAATAAGTGCAAAAAGGCGGGCAAACGGTTACCCCCGAACGGCGCAGGCGGCAGGGGCCTGAAGAAACAGCACCTCGAATGGGGCGACCATGCAACGGTAAGTTCTCCCATGGTCGAGCCCCCAAGCTCTTGTTCGTGCCTCTCCGCTTTCTGACATGCCTTTCTTCTTGTAGCAGCAAAGAGCTGCGGCCGCCGCCAGGACTTCGAGCCCCACGACGACCCAAGGGCCCTGACCCCAGAGCCCCAAGACTTCCGTGACAGAAGACCTGGAGCCACCGTGGGCTCCGAGGTCTCAAGCTCAAGGCACCCGAAGGAGGAATGCCCCCTCACCCTCGGGACACTGAGGGCCTCGCCCGGCCGCTGGCGGAGGCTTCACCAGTGCAGCTCTATCTTTTCAATTGCACGGTTTCCCTTCCATCTTTAGCTCAGTAGATTTTCCTTGTCGCAGACTTTGAGCGCCCGAGCTCAAAACTTGCCCATCTTGACAATGGCTGTGGTTCAGGGTGAGTCCGAGTCCGAAGAGGAGGAAGAAGCCTCCTATGAGCTGGTGCCCCACTGGTAGGCGGGCCAGAGTCGCTCCCCCACGGGCCTTCAAAGTTGGGTCGTGGCCAGCGAGGCCAGGCAAGGGCTCGAGGACCCAGTCGAGGATGAGACTTCGCCCGCAGCCGATGAAGATGACGCCGATGAAGCCGTGGCCACCGAAGCAGATGCTAGCCCGGCCAAGACTGCTACGGAGAATGATGCCCAGGACGCCTCAGCCATAGAGGCCGGGACTACCTAGGCCGTGCCTGCTGCGGTCACCCCGACCATCACGGTCGAAGCGGACCCGGCCACCGAAGACCGAGCCAAGACTTCAGCGAGAGAGGGAGCTGGAGACGCTCCAACCACGGAGGCCGAGGCCGATCCGGTTGTCAGAACAGAGCCTAGGGGCGGGCCGAGCCCCCCAGGGGAGGTAGCCCGGGATGAGGTCGCCGCCAATGGAGTGCTCGAAGATCTTCACCAAGGTGACCCAACAGCGGCAGAGGACAACACCGCGCTTGAGGCGTCAGGCAGCAAGCCCGTTGAACCTCACCGCGCGCACTTCGAGGGCCGGCTTAGCCAGGTATGAAACTTCCTCCTGCTCTCGTTGAATCTCAGTTTGAGTCTCTTTTTTTTCTTTTTTCTCTTTTTTTGACAAAGGCTATGTTTCTTCCGAACCGCACAGGGCATCGAACTCATCGCACAAGGGATGCAAGGTCTACAGACGCACTCCGAAGCACTGAAGATCTTCCTCGACTTGGTGGAAGAGCGAGAGGCGTAGCGGTTCAGGCTCATAGAGACCTTGGCGGTCGAGCAGGAGGAGGCCGGGTGCAAGGCGACGCCCCACTCTGCTGAGCTTGCCCACCCACGCAACCGAACTCAACTAGGCCATCAACACCGAACGCGACCATGCGTACAAGGCCGTGGAGGAGGGGCATGACTCTGGCCCGCCTGCCGGCGGGGCACCAGCTCGTAGGAGGCTTCTTCCTCCTCCTCGGACTTGGACTCGCCCTGGACCACACGAGGCGTTGGCGTCGTCCCGTGGAAGGTTGGTTTCGCTCAGGACGCCGAGACCTATAGGAGTCGGCTGAGAAGCAAGGCTCGATAGGCACAACAGCTCAGTGCACTTAAAGGACGTCTGAATCAATCACAGGAGAGAATGCAAGAAGAGTTCCGAAGAGAGGTGCAGTTAGCCTTGACCCAACAGTGGGAGGCGGGCCAGGAACCACCCAGTAATCCTAACATCATCAGCCCCTCCGTGTAGCGGAGCATCTGCACTTCCGGTAGGCTGCCCGAAGTGGACTTGGGCCACTATCCGGTAGACGACATCACGCTACGGACACCTTGTGAGCTGCACGTCCAAGCGCGAAACCTCTCCTTCAAGGCGGCCCATGGCATGGCTCACCCAGTGGAGCTAGGGTAGCTCATCCATGGCCAACAGATACCGTCGGGCTACTCCAAGGTCTCGGTGGAGGAGGTTTGCCCAGGGTATGAGGACCTTGACCTCGAAATTCCCAGAGATGGTGAGACTACGAAGCTAGGAGAGGCGGTACACAATTTCATCCTGTGGCGCAAACGATACATAATTTTTTGAGATAACGTGGACTGTCCTCTCTGCGAAGAGACCTCCCGCACTCGGACCATGGCAGAAGAAGCCCGACTCCTACACCACCTCCCGCACACATAAGCCCTAGAAGCAGCCCGTCTCCTCCACCAAACCCTAGCGGAACTCCAACTCCAACATCAGCCAAGACAAGCCAGCCTAGTCGGCCAGTAGCTCCCAAGAAGGCGCTAACCAAGACAAACAAACCAGCTTGGCCAGTAGCTCCCAAGAAGATGGGGTCTACCCAATCCAAGAAGCTGGCTCCACTTCCAAAGCGAGTGTATGATATGACCGAGGAGGAGACCAACAAGATAGTACAAGGCGAGGTAACTAAATTTTTTAGACCCAAGTCACCGGAGAAGAAGGTTCAACCTGGTACGGAAGAATTTCACAAAGGTTTGAGGACTATTAAAAATTTGAAGGATCAAAAAGAAATGCCTCGCCTATCAAAATACGAGTGCACATTGACTAAGGAATGCCACAAGAAGAAGACGTTAGAGGGGAGGACATTAGCTGAGGAGAAGGCCAAGGAGATGCTACAATTATTCGATGAAACTGGATTTGACGCAGATCAAGTATTAGGCACGGCGAAGATTGAGTATGCCCAAGTAAGATGGACATTTACACCGGGCATCATTGGTCAGGCGTGAGGAACTTCTCAAGCTAACAACAAAGATGCGGCAATTCCATGAATGGTACTTGGACGCGGCCTAGCATGGTCTAGAGTCGTTCACCGTCAAGTACAAGGAACAAGATTTTTTCCATGGGGCAGTGAATTTTTTGTCCAATGGAAGGTCATGTATGATCTATACCAAACAGACGCCCTCGACACAGCCTTGCTAAGTTGTTGGACTCTGTAAGTGTCTTATTTACAAAAATCCACTGTACGCGCCCTTGTACTATACTAACTTGCAAGCCTAACTAATTTCTTCTTATGTAGAATGGAGAGACAAAGATGCAGAAAGGAGAGTATTTTTGACATAGGCTTCATGGACCTATTAGTTATCAATGAGATAATCGTTAATGACTACCCAAGCGAAACAGAGACCAACATATATAGGGCGCTAATGGGACAAAGATATCGGTCAAAGATATATCTACCCTATGAATTTGAGTACTTGTTTTCGTACCGCCTCATTCTACTCCTTTTTCATAACACATGTTAGAACTAATTAGTTATCTACATTGACATATACATGTACAGTTTTCACTGGATTCTTCTTATGATCGAGCTAGATCGTAGCTTGATCACAGATATGGACTCAAAAAGAAACTAGTTGAAAAGTATCAAAACTTGATCGACATGCTCAACTGGGATTCTTGTTTCTTTCATTATTGTACTAGTTCTATTTCCTTCCATTTGAAACAAATTCAATCATGTACAGTTCATAATCACATGTGTAGTGCATTCGCATGGTTCCGTGCTAAAACCAAGGGTGAATTCAAGGAGAAATTTGATATTACAATTGCCTCTCAAGAACGTATATCATAATGCTAGCTTTTTAGTTAGTTAACTTAATTTCCATGCATCCATTTCACGCTTTCAACTTTTTTCACCACAGGTCTTGAGTCAGCTGCCGAGCAACAATTTATGCGGCTACTATGTATGTGAGTTTATGCACACCCAAACCGGAGGCGCTGACCACATGCTAAAAGGTGACAAAGTGGTGAGTAAATATAATTACTAGCTTAATGATGCCTAGGTACTCCTTATATCTTGTACAAATTCAAGGATTGATTAGTTAATGACTTAATGACAGGTGCCTCAATATTTAGTGGAACAAGGTTTGGAACTCTCACCGGCGCGAGTGAGAGCAATCCAAGAACAACTCGTCGGCTTTATTTACGATGAGGTCATAAATCCAAAAGGTGAATTTCATGAACCAAATGTAAATAGGTGGGGCCCTTTGATAAGGACCGGTAAACTGTCGGGGTCGACATCTACGACTAGCATCCCGATGAACAGAAGGAAAAGAAAGACTAAAGTTGTAATTAAAGTTGTTAATGAATGTTCAATGATTTAATTATCAGTCAAATGTGCATGATTGATTATATGTGCTTTAATTAGTTGTCATTTAACACACACATAATATATATATATATATATATATATATATATATATATATATATATATAATAGCTAGTGGACACACACACACATATATAACTCATCATGCGGTTGGAGAAACCAACAGCACTGATAAAGGCCTCAGGGGACTCATGAGCTAGTGCAACCTCCAACTAGTATTGATATTCTATCAATACTGGGTGAGGGAACTGGTACTGATGCCTTTGAGCATCAGTCCCGGATGGTCTGTACCGATTCAAAAACCAATACTAAAGGCCATTTTTAACCGATACTGAAGGCCAGTTTTGTAGCAGTGTAGTCAACACATGGAGATTTTGTATAAGAAAAGAGACCTTTTATTGTCTTTAGGAGATACCAAAATTTACATTGAGATGGTACTAAAATAGTAGTATAGTTGTTCAATTGTCATCTAACACCCTCCCAAAGAAAGAAAAACTTGTGATCTAACATATGCTCCTATACAGTGACAAAACTAACCAAGTAAAATTCTATTATTCAGAGAGCGCTTTCGCTTAACGACTGTACTACTCGGTAGCTCGCGAATCTCACAAGTCTGGATATAGTTATGGTAGGGTGGTATCTGAGACTTCCATGCGAGGACTTCAAATTTTCCATGAGGCTTAACGCTTCCATACACCACATCTTGCATTGTTATCTTGGGAATATCCTCTTGAGAAGAACATGTTTGATACTGATCATAAACCAATAAATCTTTAGTGGCTCTACCCATTCTTCGAAAATAAGTGGGTTTATTGTCCTTCAAAAGATCAGATGGATGTTCACCAAATTTAGAGAGATTTTTCTGTATGTAACCTCTCATCAATGACAGGACCTTGCACCAATAGTGGATGTTAAAGTTTTCTCTCAACAAGCAAGCATTAATGTTTGCACCAATGAGACTTCCATTCAGCGCCCTGGCTATCTCCATGGCCACATATGCAAATCTTGGGTGCATCTCAGGATCTATGCTTCCGAACGTAATCACCTTGAAGAAATACCAAAACGCTTCATGAGACAGACGTTTAAGTGTTAGAGCCTGCGTTGTTCCAAACTTCATGATCTTTTCTGATCGGCTTGTGATTATGATTTTACTACCACTCGTTGTGCACTGTTTAGAAGCAGAATACAAACTATTCCATGCACCTTCATTGAGATCCCCAACTACCTCAACAACAACTAGCAATCTTCCGTCTTCGTTTGAGGAACAATTTTGAAATTTCATCCCAAGCATTCCATCTCTAAAATCATTGTCGCTCAAGAAGACAATATGTGAAAAATAATTACGGACTCTTACATCATTGCAGACATGAGCAACAAGGGTGGTCTTCCCCACTTTCCCTAGACCGACAATAGGTAGGATATCAGGATTGCCTACACTAGGGGGTTCTGCGTGCAGCAGGAAGTTGACGACCAGTTGCATTTCCATTTGGCGGCCAAACATGCACTTGTTCAACAAGAGATGCATGCTATAAGGCTGGCGGTATAAACGAGGGTAGCTATTCAAAAACACGACCAACTCATTCACATCAAGAAGCATGGTGTTCAGACTGTCAAGCGCCTCTTGCAGTTCTTCTGAAGTCTGTGTACTGCTACTAGAGAGACAAAGACGTTTCGCATAATTGAATCTAGACATGTCCCAAAAGCGACTCATTGCCTGATCTTTAGCCTGCCCTTCCTGGTAAGCATGGTATCTGAAGGTGTCAAGTACGTAGTAGCCTCGGTACATCGCATCTCCCAGCATGCTCAGCTGCTGGAGAATCCCTTGGTTTGTGAGGTGACGCCCCGTGGCCTCCTCGACGACGACCTGTGCCCGGAGTAGAATCCTTTGTAGTCTATCCTCAACGGCCAGCACTGGCTGCTTGGAGTATCTATTGATGAAGAAACTGATGGACCTATTGGCGAGTTCACCCAAGGCCGCAGAAAGGAATATCTCCATTTGCGGGGCAGAGTGTGCAACGGGTGGACAAAGGGATGAAGAATCTGATGGATCTATCGGAGTATTTATTGACCTCATCATATATCACTTGTCTTCACCCAACTACAAGCATACTCCGCTTCCATTGCAATACCGTCTTGCACTATCGGAAAGCTATTTCAACCGTGTCAACAGTGGGCAGATCGGACGTCTAAGTAAACCCTGTCATGCAACTAAAACCACTTGGTCTTGCCACTTATCTTGAAGAAGACTGAGACAGAGATTTTTCTTCACCACTAACATTTCAACCGTGGTGAAAAGAAATCAAATAGGAAGGGGAAAAAAACAGAACTAACACTTAAAAGTAATTTTTTTCTTTTTATTAATTCTAAAAATTAATAAAATAATGACCAAACTGAACGAATCAATTTAGGATAGATAATCTAAGTCCATGAAAGAAAAAATAGAAAAATTAAACATGCATACTAAAAAGCAATTGTACGTAAACAAAAATAAGTAGATCAGAATTAATACGTACTCACTGATTTACCTCAAAGAATATGCACAAGAATACCTTTACATAAAAACACAGACCTCAAATAATCTCTCAATTTTTTCTCTTTTTTTTTCTTTCTTCTCTCTGTTCTCTCTCTCTTGCTGTTTCTTCTATTTCCTTTCTAGCTGTTGCTTTTTTTTTGAGCTACAGCCGACATGACACGTAGCAAGTCCCTGTATAATACTGTAGCTCATCCCTTGCTCTCTTTTTCTTCTGCGCCGGCGGCTGCTCCCTGTGTAACACTGTATAACACTGTGCGCTACAGCAGACATGACACTACAGCCGACAAGGTTCTCTTTTTCTTCTGCGCCGCCGGCTGCTCTCTCTTCGTTTTTTGTTTCGGCGCACGCTTTCCAGCCGTATGTAATGTCCCTGCCTTTTATACTCCAAACCCTTAACATCTTTTATCTCTAATTAGCTATACATACATGTCCACTTGGCCTAATACATACACACACAGTTCAAAACTCACACATATGCACACGCATGGTCTACGTGCCACTCTCGCTTGGTTCGTTTGACTTTAGGACCCGTTGGCTGCTACACTGTGTTGTTCATCCGCATAGACCTCTACATGTCTTGTTTCGCTACCCTGCGTTCCTCGTGTACTGCGCCTGCAGCTGTGACCTGCGAGGATTCTCCCCGACCTGCAGTGTGCAGGCGTCTCGCATTCCTACGCTGCACCTCTTGTTGCACATAAACCAAACCCAACAAAGTACCTTTTTCTTCCACAAATAAATTATTCATCAGAATAAATATCATAATCCATCATAAATATTATTTGTCACAAATATTGTTGTCAAATTATCGTCACATATAAATATCATAAATAGAATTAACAATTAGAAAAGTCATTACAGGTCTTAATGCCAAATGTTTTGTTTGGGCCGTTGAGCTGCCGCCAATACACGGTTAAGTCATGTAAAAGATCAATCTATTTGACCTTTGGCACTCCTTTCTCCAAAAGGGTTAGCCCGAAGTTTCTAGTTTGTATATAGCCAGATTGCGATGAAAAGCACCTAAAGACAGTGTAATTAATAGCACAGGATAGACTTGAATACACAACTAAACTGGAGCTTGTGGGGCACAGCAAAGCGTGAGCAGAACATTGAGTCATGCATGTTTGTATAGCTAGATTGTGATGAAAAGCAGTCAACCAGGAAATAGTAGTAGAACACACGAACTTTGCCATGCCCATATTCCTCACATGATCCATTGGTTATTCAGTCAAGACTCAAGAGTTCATACCAAACACTGAAGTAGATGACAAGTTAGTTGTTGCAATTAACACATACACCCTCCGATTACAAGTATATATCATTTTGGACATCGATACTATCTCCAAAACATATCTTTGACCACTAATTTCTATTATAATATATTTATAAAACCCAATAAAATTATATTATTATGAAAGTATTTTTGAGACAAATCTACAAATATGATTTTCATGTATCCAGTTTAAATATTTAAAAGATATTAACAGTTAAAATTTTGAAAGTTTGATTGTTCCTATGTTCAACCTAACAACTATTTGTGACCGGAGGGAGTAGTATCATAGTTTTTAATTTTTGCATTTGCAAAGCGTGCCTCCTAGGAAACTCCCAAGTGGAGACTTGAAAATTGGAGGCTGTGCCGTTGCCAATCTTTTACCGTCTTTGGGTGGTATCTTTTGGTATTATCTCAATGTAAATTTTGATACAACCCAAAGGTAGTAAAAAGTCTTGTAAGAAAATAGTAGTACAATTGTTCAACTGTGATCTAGCACCCTTCCAAAGAATGAAAAACTTGTGATTTAACATATGCTCCTATACAGTGACAAAATTAGCCAAGTACAATTCTGTTATTCCGAGAGCGCTTCCTCTTAATGACTATACTATTCTGTTGCTCCCGAATCTCACAATTATAGGAGAAAATTGACCTTTTACCATTATTAATATGTGGCCTCGCACTTTTACCACTGATTTCGTGACGCTCGCCAAAATATAACTCATCTCGAGCGCACTTTGCACAATTGCCATTTCTGAGGCTTTACACATTTTCGAGCCTTTTTTAATGTTTTTCTCAAGTGAATATCCGGTTTTGCCCCTGGGCCATGTTAGAAGGACCGAAGAACCACTTGGTCTGGCCAGGCAGAGCATCGCTGTGTCCGTCAACATGCTCTGCACCTTCACCGTGGGCGAAGCATTCTTCCCCATGCTCTGCCGCATCAAGTATGCGCTTTTCTTCTTCTTTGCCGGATGGGTACTCGTCATGACTGTAGTTGTCATGCTCTTCCTCCCCGAGACGAAGAACATGCCGATTGAGGAGATGATGCTGGTCTGGAAGGATCACTGGCTCTGGGGTAGGTTCATCGCCGACGAGGACGTCCGCATCGGCAGCGGCGGTTCTACTGAGGCAGAGCTCACGTTCATCAGCTGAAAAGCCACAAGTACCAGGTCTGACATTGAGGCAAATTCCAAGCCCGTCTCAGGGCGGCCGCTCTACCATAACCACTCTAAAAACAGCACTGGAGTCCATTAATTCCAACCCTAGATGGCTGCAACCTGGAGGCTGTAACAGCCGGCACAAACTTCTGCAGTTCGTGCAATGACACTACTCAATAGTGGATAGCAACACCATTGTTTCAATCTTTGTTGCTGCTATTCAGCTTCAACAGTTCATACAGTAATCAGCACAGTTCACAAGGAAATGTAGAAAGCTTTTTTTTTTGCAAACAATTACACTATATTTGGTAAACCTGTCCGCAACCTTGTACAAGAACGGCCATTCGCCTCATCACAAAAGTTTCAGAGAACAAAAAATGAGAGATAATACTGTACGTGACCTGTAACTATAACACTGCTGAATTTCTACTGGATGGGAAAAGGTTCAGCTTCTGCAGTAAACATAAGGCCAGAAATTCTTCATTTGTGATACTTGCATCACCAGAGACCTCCCAGGAAAAATGCTCATCTCAGTTGCAGATCACAAAACTATTTCTCACCGCCATCCTTTTCTTCTGAAGCTCCGTTGTGCCTGTCGGACCTCACTGGGAGAATGCTCCGCCGCTCTGTGCCACCTGGTTTTGCTGATGCGTTTCCATACCATATCATTCCAAGAACAGCGAGGATCATCCCAAGGACTACCTGAAAATTCAGACCTTCTTTGCCAAAGAAGAGAAACCCAAGGAACAGGACAAGCACGGTCTTCATGTGGCCCAGGACTTGGAAGGATACAGCTGAGAACCGGCCAATGCAGATGAATTGGCTCAGATTAACGCCGATGTTGGCGAGGCTGCCATTGGTGGCGTAGTCATGGATAAGGAGCTTCTCCTCGGCGCCCCAGTAAAAGCCCCGGAGCCGGAGGATGTTCGGGTGCCGGAACCGCGCGACGGAGCGCACCTGCGCCTCGAAGTCCTTGAGCTTATCGACATCGCCGCTCTTGCCGATGCGCCTGATGGCGAGCGCGGTGCCGTCGGCGAGCACCGCCTTGTACACGATGCTCGACCCGGTGACGCCGAGGATGTAGGCCGACGCCTTGAGCAGCGTTTCCATCTCCAGCTCGCCGTCGCTGTCCACCGTGACCAGCGTCGCCCAGGGGCCAGGGGCAAAACCGGATATTCACTCGAGAAAAACGTTAAAAAAGGCTCGAAAATGTGTAAAGTCCCATAAATGGCAAATGTGCAAAGTGCGCTCGAGATGAGTTGTATTTTGACGAGCGTCACAAAATCGATGGTAAAAATACGAAGCCACATATTAATAATGGTAAAACGTCAATTTTCTCCAATTATAGATATAGCTATGGTAGGGCGGTATCTGAGACTTCCATGCGAGGACTTCAAATTTTCCATGAGGCTCAACGCTTCCATACATCACATCTTGGAATGTTATCTTGGGAATATCCTCTTGAGAACAGCATGTTTGATACTGATCATAAACCAAGAAATCTTCTGTAGCTCTACCCATTCTTCGAACATAAGCGGGTTTATCGTCGTTTAAAAGATCAGCCGGATGTTCACAAAATCTAGAGAAATGATTCAGCATGTAGCCTCTCAAAAATGACAGGACCTTGCACCAATAGCGGATGTTAAAGTTTTCTCTCAACAAACAAGCAGTAACGTTTGCACCAATGAGAGTACCATTCAGCACCCTGGCTATCTCCATGGCCAAATATGCAAATCTTCGGTGCATATCAGGATCAGTGCTTCCGAACGTAATCACCTTGAAGAAATACCAAAACGCTTCATGAGACAGACGTTTAAGTGCTAGAGCCTGCGTTGTTCCAAACTTCCTGATCTTGTCAGATCGGTTTGTGATTATGATTTTACTAACACTTGTTGAGCACTGTTTACAAGCAGAATACAAACTATTCCATGCACCTTCATTGAGATCCCCAACTGCATCGACAACAACTAGCAATCTCCCATCTTCGTTCAAGGAACAATTGTGATATTTCATCCCAAGCATTCCATCTCTAAAATCATTGTCGCTCAAGAAGACAATACTTGAAAAATAATTACGGACTCTTACATCATTACAGACATGAGCGACAAGGGTGCTCTTTCCTACTTTCCCGGGACCAACAATAGGTAGGACATCAGGATTGCCAACACTAGGGTGTTCTGCGTGCAGCAGGAAGTTGATGACCAGTTCTATTTCCATTTGGCGGCCAAACATGCACTTGTTCAACAAGAGATGCATGCTATAAGGCTGCCGGTATAAACGAGGGTAGCTATTCAAGAACACGACTAACCCATTCACGTCAAGAAGCATGGTGTTCAAACTGTCAAGGGCCTCTTGCAGTTCTTCTAAAGTTTGTGTACTGCTACTGGAGAGGAAGAGACGTTTTGCATAGTTGAATTTGGACATATCTGAAAAGCGACTCACCGCCTGATCTTTAGCCTCCCCTTCTTGGTGAGCAGGGTATCTGATGGTGTCAAGTATGTAGTAGCCTCGGTACATCGCATCTTCCAGCATGCTCAGCTGCTGGAGAATCCCTTGGTTTGTGATGTGACGCCCCGCAGCCTCCTCGACGACGATCTGCGCCCGGAGTAGAATCCTTTGTAGCCTATCCTCCACGGCCAGCGCCGGCTGCTTGTTGTATTTATTGATGAAGAAACTGATGGATCTATTGGCGAGTTCACCCAGGACTGCAGAAAGGAATATCTCCATTTGCGGGACTCTGTCCTCAGGAAGAGTGTGCAACGGGTGGACAAGAGAATGGAAAGTGTGTCATGGAATGCAATGTCTCTTGAGACCCTACTTATGCTCTGCTTCTAGTCATTGCAGGTTAGGAAAGTCAAGCCTCACAGTGAAAACTCAGAGAGCAAATGACGAACAAGAACAGAGATAGAGACAGAGAGAGAGAAGCGGGGTGAGGAATTACCATAGAAAATTCCTTAGTCTCTTTGCTCTGATTGAAGAAAAATCAATCCATTCCATGCACATGATCTTTGACATTTGGGCTTCCTCTCTCCTGTAACTGCTGACCACTGTTACTGCTTGAGTTCAAGGACCTCGGAATTGCCACAAAAGAAGATTGGGGACAGCTAAACCTCCTTTCCTCTTCGGCAGCTAGTCGAACGGACTACCAAATCCTGATGGAACCTCCTCGGAGTACCCGAAGGAAGATCACCAGAGGGCAAAAATGTTCAGTGTAGCGACCCCCATTTTTAGCACGGATGCCAAAAATGGAAATCTAATGTGCTTGCTGTGCTATTCCCTGGATCAGTAGCTAGCACGCACGTTTCAACAAATGGAATCACAACCATACAACATATTAATTAGCGGAAACGAATAATTACATAAATAAATATTACAACTCAGAGAATACCGCAGCAAAGAAGCAATATCCTGTAGTTTGCCCAACCGATCCCGCAGGCAACTGACCAGGCATAAACTCCAGATAGAACACGCCGAAGAAAAACCCGCAACCTGCGAAGAACAACTCCGAAGCTTTGCTAACTCATCCACCTACATATAATTAGGCAAGGGTGAGTACGATGCGTACTCAGCAAGACTTGAGCAAAACCTACAATACGTGCAGGCCATTTCAAAGGAAAGGCTACTACAGTTAATTTGCATAAAGCGAATTTCATTTGTAAATCAAGTTATTTGCAAACGGAATTTATCAGCGCATTTGATTGATAACAAATAAGTAAAGCATAATAACACTCATCGTCCTCCATGACGTGAGCAACGAATCGATCATTGCCATCGCATGGCATATATCCAGTTCTTTGTCCACACAGGGCACAACAGCTGATTCCAATACTTGCCCACACAGGGTATAGCATTGGGTCATCTGTGGGGTAAGCTAACTTGTAAAAATAAACCTTTTTGAAAATCAAAGCTAACATTGGAATGACTTCACCGAGTGCTCATGACCGCGAGCGTGGCTAATTAATTAGATTTAAACTCTGCAGAGGTGTACAACTTTACCCACAAGGAATGATCCACCTTTTTGGGAGAACATTTCGACACACGCCTCCAATAGAACAGTGTGCCTGCCAGGCGATCATACATAGTCGTTACAATACTTAGACATGGCTTTGACCCAGCCCGGGACGTTATCCCCCACCGTAGAACTAGAAACACACACCCAAGCCGTGGATCCACTTTCACACACCAACACAACGTTTCTAAACACGGCAGTATGCATACCGTTGCATTAGCAAGTAGAAACCCGTCGAAGTGACCAAACGGGAATCCTGTGCAAGCTCCCGCCTACCAATGATCAAAGCCAAGTCTAAATACATAACAAACTATGGCTAACCCGTCCTCACCCTTGTGGTTGCACGGAAATCTCGGATCAAAAGCGTCCCATTGCTCGGTCCTTAATTGTGACACGGGCGACACTTCACCCTACACTACGTGCAATTCCTTTCTGCACAACCGGCTATTGCCAATAATCGCCCGCATCAAAGTATAGTTTCATTTTGGGTTTTTAATCAAAATTACCCACAACCAACAGTGCCATTTTCAATGTTTTCAGGAAACAATTATTGAATTGATCATCAGCTATTTTGATTCTAAAGCATGGCTAAGCATGAATAAAATAAACGCATATACCCATGATGACATTAAGTAATGCCTATCCTCAATCTATGGTTATCAAGGTTCACATTTCCATAATCATCAAAGGAGGATCACAAGTCAACAGGTATAACTACCAATCCACAAAATAGCAATTTACATAAAGTAATCGCATGCATAAAACAATTTGATGCACAAAAGGCATATAAAATAGTAGGATCAATATGACCAAAGGAAGCTTGCCTTGCTTAATTATGGCTTACGGCGAAGACGAGGATCGCGGCTGACGACGACGAAGACGAAGCTAGGGACGTCGGGTCTACTCGTCGATTAATGGAAAATAGCAAAAACACTAACTTCAATAAGAGCGAAAGGAAATAGATAGCAAAACAAATAAACTCTTTACAAGAACAGGGATTGCTCTTTATGAAATTATTAATCTTATTTTACGAATTCAAGATGCAAAGATTGTTTGGATTAATAGAGTTAATCGTTAGCTGCAAGGTATATTAATCTTACTGTTCTCAGCATGCATTCTGGAACCTTATTACTTATGTGTTTTGCTTTAGGAGGAGTTAGAGCCAAAGCAAGATAAAGTAAGAGTATTTCCTTAGATTGCTGTAGATTATACCTTGAAGATCATTTCTAAGTTGTTCTTCATTGAATTGGGATTCAGATGAGTTGCTTTGCGAGTTAAAGAAAATGCTTAAATGATCATATTAGAGAATGAGTGATTTGTTCTTTATCTTTAATTGATTTTGCTTAGCATTTGCTTTACACGGGTTAGACCTTCTAATTTAGGCTACTAAAATCATTTCCATGATGATTGAGAAGGTTCTGGTGATACAAATAACTTAACTACAGGTTTCTTCATTATTACCTAAAGTTTATTCATTCGCATTAAAGTCTAAAGTAATGTGATTACTTAAGGTTGTTCAGCTATTAAGAGTAATATGCAAAACATGATGAATTATGGTTATTTCTTCACAATAAGATGATTTATACTTTGTATAACAATCTTAAGCTGATTCCATAAATTTTAGGCTTTGGCTGATACATTATATTCATTGCTTAAAATGCTTAAGTGGCATTGTTAAGTTGGCGTCATTCGAATCGGCCAAATGGGGAAATAACAGGTTAGCACTTAAGGGTTTTTGGCTAACAATATTAACATGCAAACCTTAATGGAATAAGGTTCTTTTTATAGATCATGGTAGTGTAAACTTGGTACAATGTTACTAAACTGATTTTACTGATTTTAGTATTTGGATGGGTTATTTTATCTATTGTTGAAATAGACTAAATGACCACAATGTATAACACTAAATCGGCTAACTTCATTTTACGTTTGCAACTACATTTTACATGATCTTTGTTCTATTTTTCAGGCATTGACATAATACCAACCTAGGATTGTTTCAAAGCTGGTTTGGCATTATTTTAGCTCTGATTGCAATAGATTATCTATTTACTTATTGCTATAATTTACATTTCCTTTCATTAAGAGAATGCTAATTGAGTTTGATTCTAAGTATTTATGCACACATGGGTTCTTCTGTTTCCAGGGACCTATTCAATGTGTTGTTACCCTTTTATGAGCTATCATGCTACTATTTTGCTAATGGCCATAACATGGTTAATTAACGATTATGTAGCAATAATTTTAATACGATTCTAATTATTAACAACTCTTATTGCTAGAGTGTATATATATATGTGAATTTTCCTACATATATGTATACTAGCATATGTGTGATTATACGTGCAAGAGGGTGCATGAATAACCAGAGAGTCATTTGAGTTCAATGCTGTCACTTACTTAACTAAAGTTGCATTTTATAACTTCTGGTCATACCATTTTCCTATTTGTACTTAAAGCATATTCTCACTTTAAACTATACAGGTGACATTGTTTTACTTAAGGATCTATTAAGCTGCTGGAGTATCTCTACTTAAATACTATTGCTTTACATTTTTAAGCTATTAACAGATATCGGGGTTTTCATAAAAATTCACCTTCCTTTATTTTGCCTAAAGTTAAAATTATTAATTCCTCAAAACGTAAAGTTCTTCTCATGCATTTCATTTACTAAAATTCACACAGTAATTCTTCTAAAAATATTGTTGTATATTTAGATTCTTCTTGATTTTAGATGAATAATAGAATTTATCTCACTGAAATTGGATTACAAATGCGAAAGATAATTAAGATTGAATTTTTGCC
The DNA here is from genome assembly GCA_036346375.1 of Guadua angustifolia. Taxonomy (NCBI): domain Eukaryota; kingdom Viridiplantae; phylum Streptophyta; class Magnoliopsida; order Poales; family Poaceae; genus Guadua; species Guadua angustifolia. The sequence goes on along the minus strand of JAYEVE010000574.1, from coordinate 82,048 downwards.
CGATTTGGAAATTCATATGAAATAATGAAATACGCTTTCACGAACGAAGCGCCTTTTGGATTTTAGTCTTCTTCTACCTCAGGCGACAGACTTATTGGCCCCAGCGCGCAGAGGCAGTAAACAGAGGAGCATCTAGGGCTGGCCAGCGAAGGCACTCCGGTGGTGATCCGGCGAATGCGAGGGCTCCTGGAGAATCAGCACGGCGAGACGCACTCGGGGAAGGTGTCGATTCGGCCGGAGAGGAGGCAGGGCGGTGCGCAGCCGGAGTGGTGCGGCGGCGGAAATGGCGGGAGGTGGAGGAAGCAAGCAACGGCGTTAGAGGTGAAATCGGTGGCACTAAAAGCTTCAGTGGGACGAGGGGGTTCCGTTTTCGAGATTCACCTGAAGGGAGAAGGCCGGGGGAGCTCCGCCCACGGCGGCCGGACCTGGGGAAGAAGAGGCGCACGGGAGCAGCCCAATTTCGCATGGAGGGGACCAAATCTTCTTGAGGGGTTTTGATCAGCTGTGCCTGGTGATGCTCTAGCCCAAAGGGATTGGAGAAGGGTTGGCTCTATTGCTCAGATTTCGGTTCGCACTCGAGTTCAGAGCCTCAGTTCATGGCGGAAATGGGAGGAGTTCTTGGCTGTCTCGGCTGAGGAGGTGAAGAGGAAGTAGAGGGGAATGAGAAAGAGCCTCATTGCGGACACTGGGGTGCGGTTTATAGCCAGGGATTGCAGCAATTGAGTGGGCTTCGTGGCAGTGATCGCTGGCTTGGCGCTCAGAGCTTCGGAGACCTCGCCTCCAGTGGAACGAACGGCTTCTAGAGAATTCTTCAGTGGAGCGAACGGTGTTGGGGAGAAGGGCCTGGCAGCAGGGACCATTGTCAGAGACTGGGAATTCTCAAATGTGCCAACGGAACGGAAAAGGAACGAATGGCCCATGCGTCGGTGACCGATCGAAGTTTATTTTCCGATTTTGATTTTTCTTCGAGATCAATTGAAGTATATTAGTTTTCAAATTTTATTTTTCAAAAGTATTTGATCTCAGAATGTTTTCATAAAGTTTTCAGCTCCATTTGTGATTCCGTTATTTTATGTGAATTCTGACAATGCATTGTTTTGATTTAAAAGTTGTCTTTTCATTTTATCTCTTCATTTCTCATGCATAAAATTTTAATTGCTGGCTAAAATGATTTAATTGATTGATCAGGATTCTATGGTAATTTTTCTCTCTTTTTGCTTTTATCATTTTCCATTTACTAATTCTATTTGTTGGATTTCCATACAACACAAAAATCCAATAAAGTTCAAATAAGAACCAACAATGCCAAGAAAACTCAAAAACATTTATTTTCAAATTAAAAATATTTATTTTCACTTTATTGAATTTTCAGGATGTTACAAAAACGTCGTTGTTTCTCTGTTAGCAGGACATGCATTTCGAAAGAATTGCAAGAGGTGCTCGACAGTTTGAACACCATACTTCTTGATATGAATGAGCTAGTTGTGTTCTTGAAAAGCTATCCTCGCTTGTACCGCCAGCCTTATAGCATGCATCTCTTGTTGGACAAGTGCATGTTTGGCATAAATGGAAATGGAACTGGTCATCAACTTCTTGCTGTATGCAGAACCTCATAGTGTTGACAATCCTGATGTCCTACCTATTGTTGGTCCAGGGAGAGTGGGGAAGAGCACCCTTGTCGCTCATGTCTGCAATGATGTAAGAGTCCGTGATTATTTTTCACATATTGTCTTCTTGAGCGACAATGATTTTAGAGATGGAATGCTTGGTCTGAAATATCAAAATTGTTCCTTGAACGAAGTCGGGAGATTACTAGTTGTTGTTGAGGTAGTTGGGGATCTCAATGAAGGTGCATGGAAAAGGTTGTGTTCTGCTTCTAAACAGTGCACTACAAGTGGTAGTAAAATCATAATCACAAGCCGATCAGACAAGATCATAAAGTTTGGAACAACGCAGGCATTAGCACTTAAATATCTGTCTGATGAAGCCTTTTGGTATTTCTTCAAGGTGATTACCTTCGGAAGCACAGATCCTGAGACACACCCAAGATTTGCATATTTGGCCTTGGAGATAGCTAGGGCGCACGTTAACATTAATGGAGATCTCGTTGGTGCAAACATTACTGCTAGCATGTTGAGAGAAAACTTTAACATCCACTATTGGTGCAAGGTCCTGTCATTATTGAGAGGCTACGTGGAACTTCACTCTAAATTTGGTGAACATCCATCTGATCTTTTGAAGGACAATAAACCCACTTGTCTTCGAAGATTGGGTAGAGCTACTGCAGATTTATTTGTTTATGATCAGTATCAAACATGCTCTTCTCAGGAGGATATTCCCAAGATAACAATCCAAGATGTGATATATCGAAGCGTTAAGCCTTGTGGAAAATTTGAAGTCCTCGCATGGAAGTCTCATGTACCGCCCTACCATAATTATATCTACACTTGTGAGATTCGGGAGCTACAGAGTAGTACAGTCGTTAAGCGGAAGCGCTCTCCGAATAAGAGAATTGCATTTGGTTAATTTTGTCGCTATATTGGATCATATGTTACATTACAAGTTTTTCGTTCATCCATAGGGCGTTGGACACAGTTGAACAACTGTACTACTTTTTTCTTATATGTAAACTCCATGTGTTGACTAGCAGAATAATGCATGACGTTGATACAAATTTTCACGAGCTATATTAATTATAAGTGCTTGTCAATGGTTTTCTCTTCGTTTTTTCAGTTCAGCCGTGCAAGTCATCTAGCCAACACTCAATTAATTATTGCATGGCCGTGTGTTCTTGAAATCTGAGTGTATCACACCATCTCAGCATTTGCAGGTGAACTCACGAAAAGATTAAAGTGAATAATGGAACGGACGAAATTTTTGGTGCTATTAAAGTGAACTAGGACAACTAAGTGGTATTTAACAAAAATGGTGATTTTTTAGTACTACAAAATGAATTTTTCCATCAATTAATTAATTGAGGCGAGAAGTGCAACGGCACAGCCTCCATTTTTCAAGTCTTCATTTGGGAGTTTCCTAGGAGGCACGCTTTGCAAATGCAAAAATTAAAAGCTATGCTACTACCCTCCGGTCACAAATAGTTGTCAGGTTGAACATAGAAACGCAGTCAAACTTTCAAAATTTTAACTATCAATATCTTTTTAAATATTTAAACTGGATACATGAAAATCATATTTGTAGATTTGTCTCAAAAATATTTTTATAATAATATAATTTTACTGGAAATTGCTGGTCAAAGATGTGTTTTGGAGATAGTGTTGATGTCCAAATCGACATATACTTGTAATCGGAGGGAGTATGTGCTTTCCCGAAAAGGCGCTTTCCAAAATTGGATTTTCTGTTTTCATTTTGCAGCTAAGGTTTCTTGTATTTAATTGAGCAAATAAATTGGTATTTAGCAAAAATGGTTATTTTTTAGTACTACAAAATGAATTTTTCCATTAATTAATTAATTGAGGCGAGAAGTGCAATGGCACAGCCACCATTTTTCAAGTCTCCATTTGGGAGTTTACTAGGAGGCACTCTTTAATTTGCAAATGTAAAAATTAAAAACTATGCTACTACTCCCTCTCACAAATAGTTGTCAGGTTGAACATAGGAACGCAGTTAAACTTTCAAAATTTTAACTGTCAATATCTTTTAAATATTTAAACCGGATATATGAAAATCATATTTGTAGATTTGTCTCAAATAATACTTTCATAATAATATAATTTTAATGGGTTTCATAAATATATTATAATAGAAATTACTGGTCAGAGATATGTTTTGGAGATAGTGTTGATGTCCACAATGACATTTAATCGGAGGGAGTATGTGCTAATTGCAACAACTAACAACAACTTGAAGTACGGTGAACTCTGACGGGTCATCTACGTTTGGCATTATGAAGGGAGTTGTTTGGTCTGAACTCTTGACTGAATGCATGGCAAAGTTCGTGTTCTACTACTATTTCCCAGTTGACACTCTATGAATGTACTGATGCAGGGCTGAATAGTCGATTTACATTGCTGTAAATTTGAGCAACCAGGCATTGCTGCCACAATTGGTATAAGGTTAGTAGATGCTTTTCATCACAATCATGCACGACTCAATGTTCAAGATTAATCAAATTCTACAAAAGATTAGCCAATGACTAGAATGATTCTAATTAGAGTTCAAATTTAAATAGAGATCAAATTTTAAATATTTTTGCATAATCAAAAGTTCATGATTTTCTAAAAATTTCGAAACTGGTTTGATTAAATTAGCTCATTTGTAAAAGTTATAAGCATTTGAATTTTTTTATATTGTGAAAATCCTAGAAAATAGCAAAATATGCCTTCCAACAGTGGATACTTATTTCTTTTTTCTTGGATTTTCCCTGATTTTCCATTTATTTCTAGTCACTGAGAGCAGGGGCCTACATGTCAGTGACTCTTTGTTTATACCGTTTCGAATTAAGTTTTAAAACCTTCAAGGTTCACATGTCATAGACTCGCTAACTAAAACTGGATTTAATTGTACTTTCATGTAGAATCTGACATAAGTAACCCGCTTGTTAGTGAGCGATGGAGAGAGGACTGAGGGTGCCCGACAAGTGGGGCCCACCTGTTGGTGACCCGAGGTAGAGCACGGCGGAGGAAGGCTCACCAGCGACGAATTGCAGTGCGTGGCGAGTGAATGGTAGGGTTAGCTTGAGTGGAGTGAGAGGACTCAGGGGACGCCTCGGCGATGTCAATGGGTGACCAGAGATGCAGGGGAGCAGCGGGCAAGCAGCGCAGTAGGATGACTTGACGGCTCGATGGCTCAAGTTCCACAGCGGCATCGATTGACATTCTCCTGGCACAGCTTGGCTAGGCGGCCGGGGTTGCCACGGCATGTGTCAGGTGGCTCGATGGCGCGGCGGCAGAGCTTGGGGCGTTGGCTCGGGCGTGGGCGCGCATGGCGCGGATGCAGGCTGGGCGGAGCACGCACCGGTGCATCATGCAGCCGACAGGTGGGCCCGGGCCTACATGACAGAGAGAGGATAGGGAGGAGAGATCTAAACAGGGAAGACAGCTTTCCCGAGTGTGTGCTTCTCTCCCTGAGAAAAACGGCTGCTTTCCAAAATTGGATTTTCTGTTTTCATTTTGCAGCTAAGGTTTCTTGTATTTAATTGAGCAAATAAATTGACTTCAATTTTTTTACAAATTTTTGTGAAAGATGCTGAGCTATCTCCAGTGTTCCCATAAAAAATTCATAGGATGATCAAGCTTGTGTGTTTTTATGAAAATGTGACACTGCCTCTGTCCTTTTAAATAAATTGATGTTTTAGACTTTTCTGAAGCATTAAATGAATTCAAAATTTTCTGAAACTTTTTGGAGATGATCTGGAGATCATCTAGGATTTATATAAATTTTTCTATGCTTTTTGATAACTCAAAACTGAAGTTTGAAATTTCAAAATCCTCACTAGGTTTATTAAAAGTATTTTTTAATTGCAACAACTAACAACAACTTGAAGTACGGTGAACTCTGACGGGTCATCTACGTTTGGCATTATGAAGGGAGTTGTTTGGTCTGAACCCTTGACTGAATGCATGGCAAAGTTCGTGTTCTACTACTATTTCCCAGTTGACTGTCTATGAATGTACTGATGCAGGGCTGAATAGTCGATTTACATTGCTGTAAATTTGAGCAACCAGACATTGCTGCCAAAATTGGTTTAAGGTTAGTAGATGCTTTTCATCACAATCATGCACGACTCAATGTTCAAGATTAATCAAATTCTACAAAAGATTAGCCAATGACTAGAATGATTCTAATTAGAGTTCAAATTTAAACAGAGATCAAATTTTAAATATTTTTCGCAGAATCAAAAGTTCATGATTTTATTAAAAATTTCAAAATTGGTTTGATTAAATTTAGAGCTCATTTGTAAAAGTTATAAGCATTTTAATTTTGTATATTATGAGAATCCTAGAAAATAACAAAATACGCTTTCCAACAGTGAAAACTTATTTATTTATTTTTCTTGGATTTTCTCTAATTTTCCACTTATTTCTAATACTGACAATACGGGGCCCACCTATCAGTGACTCTTTTGTTTAGACCGGTTCGAATTAAGTTTTAAAACCTTCTCAGCCCACATGTCATAGACTCACTAACTAAAATTGGGTTTAATTGTAGTTTAATGTAGAATCTGACATAAGTAACCCGCTTGTTAGTGAGCGATGGAGAGAGGACTGAGGGTGCCCGACAAGTGGGGCCCACCTGTTGGTGACCCGAAGTAGAGCACGGCGGAGGAAGGCTCACCAGCGGCGCATGGCAGTGCGTGGCGAGTGAATGGTACTTGGTACATGTAGTTAGCTTGAGTGGAATGAGAGAGGACTCAGGGGAGGCCTCGGCGATGTCAATGGGTGACCAGAGGTGGGCGGTGGTGAGAGGAAGCGGAGGGGCCTCAGGTAGCTTGGGGCAGGGGCGAAGCCCAGTAATGGGCAATGGGTGCAGATGCACCCCCCTCAAAAAAAAATTTAGTTATTACCCCCATATTTTGGTCCTATATGCACCTCCCTCAGCCTAACATGCTGCACCTCCCTCGCCTCAATCACAGAAGATGTTAAAGACTCGAAGTCAAATTATGTATTTTGTCTATGTTTATATTCTTTTTCCCAACCAAATGTTCTTCATTAGGTAAATGTTTTTCATCACTCCTTTATGCTCGCACCCCCCTCTATTTCTCTCTAGCTTCGCCACTGGCTTGGGGAATGGAGGGGAATGCATTGGGGAGCAGTCGTGGAGCTCTATCGTCATTCACCGGGGCCGAGGAAGATGGTGGTCACAGCGGCGCGGTTCCAGGTGGACTAAGCTACAATCAAGGGAGGGAGCAATTTCTGGGGACCACAAAGGTGCTCTAGATTGCATGAATTGGAAAATGCTTACCAGAGTAGCTCAATTGGGCTCGGGTGGCTTTGGAGCTTGCTTGGCAACTATGGAGGTCTTAACGGAGGGAGAGCTGATCCTGCTCAAAGGTTGGGGAGAGTAGGAAGGGTGCGGGGGCACTAAGCGTGGGCATGGTTCAGCATAAATAGCCATGGAGAGGGGCTTCGGTGCTTGGAGCTGGAGGTGAGGTGAGGTGGACAAGAGAAAAAGGACACCGACGCTAGTTTTTCCAGTGAAGAAGGCGCACACACGGCCGGCCGGGGTCAGCTTTCGGCGGTGCAGCGAGACGCTGGGAAGCAGCGTGCAGGCAGCGCAGTAGGCTCGATGGCTCAAGTTCCACAGCGGCATCGACATTCTCCTGGCACAGCTAGGCTAGGCGGCCGGGGTTGCCACGGCATGTGTCAGTTGGCTCGGCGGCAGAGCTTGGGGCGTAACGTGGTGAGGGGATGTCGGCGACCTACGTGCGTTGGTGAGGGCGTGGGCGCGCATGGCGCGGATGCAGGCTGGGCAGAGCGCGCACCGGCGCATCGTGCAGCCGACAGGTGGGCCCGGGCCTACGTGACAGACAGAGGAGAGGGAGGAGAGATCAAAACAGGGAAGATGGTAGGAGATATGCTTCTCTCCCTGAGAAAAACGGTTTTCCGGAGAAGGCGCTTTCCAAAATTGGATTTTCTGTTTTCATTTTGCAGCTAAGGTTTCTTGTATTTAATTGAGCAAATAAATTGACTTCAATTTTTTTACAAATTTTTGTAAAAGATGCTGAGCTATCTCCAGTGTTCCCATAAAAATTTCATAGGATGATCAAGCTTGTGTGTTTTTATAAAGATCTGACACTGCCTCTGTCCTTTTAAATAAATTGCTGTTTTAGATTTTTCTGAAGCATTAAATGAATTGAAAATTTTTTTAAACTTTTTGGAGATGATCTGGAGGTCATCTAGGATTTATATAAATTTTCTATGCTTTTTGATAACTCAAAACTGAAGTTTGAAATTTCAAAATCCTCACTAGGTTTATTAAAAGTATTTTTCGTTATTGCAAAAATCTAGAAATCCCAGATAAATGCCAAAATTCAAATTAAGACCAAATTCAACTCATATTCTTGCATTCCACATTTATAAATTTTGGGATGGTACATATAATTTTGTTGGATTTTATAAATATATTATAAAAAATTGAAAGTTAAAGCTATGTTTTGAAGACCATTTTGATGTCTAAAGAAACAAATATTCATGACCGGAGAGAGTTGTACGGCAAATTCTGCAGATAAACCGATGATGATGGTTCGTTCAGTAAGCAAAGACCCAACGGTCAAGAGTTGTACCTGTTGCTAATCAGTCAAGTATACGTAATAAAGAAAGAAAGAAAAACTCAAGCAGTAAAAGTGGTCAGCAGGTACAGGACAGAGGAAACCCAAATTTCCAAGATCATGTGCATGGAATGGATTGATTTTTCGGCGCTCGGAGCAAAGAGATTTGAGGCATTTTCTACTGTAGTTCCTCTCTCTGAGCTTTGACCACGAGGCTTGACTTTCCTAACCAGCAATGACCAGAAGCAGAGCATAAACTGGCTTTCAGAGACAGCACAGAGAGAGCACAGAGATACGGTTTTTGGTTCATCCGGAAGAGCACAGAGAGCATCGGTGTTGGAACAGGGGCAAAAAGGTCTTACTTTACCGCATAACCCCTTCCAAGCGTCGGTCGGAGAGGTAGGGATGGCAATCGGGTGGGTATGGGCGGGTACACCTCCCGCAGACCCGAACCTGAAACCTGAAATTCATACCCGAACCCGAACCCGAAATCTCTCACAGGTACATACCCATGCCCATACCCGAACCCGAACAGGTACCCGAACCTGAAATTAAATTCACCTCACAATCAAATTTTCAACCATCAATTGTCAATCAATTAATTTGTAATTTCTATGTTTAAAGGAAAAATATGTGGTGTATATAATCATGAAAGTTACCGCATCTTACATCTCAAATGATGCTTGAAAATCTTGAATTAACCTTCCATTATTTTTAATTTATATTAATTAATTCGGGTACCCACGGGTGCAGAACCGAACCCGAACCGGAACCCAAACCCGAACCCGAAATTTGAAACCCGCGGGTTTGAAATCAAACCCATACCCGAACCCATTGGGTCGGGTACCCACGGGTAATTTTGCCATCTCTATGGAGAGGTAAATTTTCATAAGCTATATTAATTATAAGTGCTTGTCAATGGTTTTGAATTCGCTTTTTCAGTTCAACCGTGCAAGTCTTTTAGCCAACGCTCAATTAAGTGCTAGAAGGCAAAAAGGCTTAAATATTACATGGCCGTGTGTTCTTGAAATCTGAATTTGTCACACCATCTCAGCCGGAGAGTGAAATTGCAACAATATCTCTAAAAATGTCCTGAAGTACTAGAGCTCTATAGTCATTTCCTCCTCTGCTTGGTAGCGGCAGCATGCTTTGTTCTCTGTGTCACTTCTGTGAACATTTTTTGCCCTTCGACGATCCTCCTTTGGGTTCGCCGAGGAGGCTCCCCAAAGGGAAGGGAGGTTAGACTATGTCCAGCAATTTCTTTTTATTCCCTTCGCTATATTCATTCCCTTCATTCCTATCATCTCCAGCAATATCCCCTCGAAGAGTTTTGTATAGGGATTGGAGAGATAATCTCTTTCTGAAGAAATTCTCTCTCCAAATCCCTTCCGAAGGGAACCGTGAAGGGAATTCGTTGGAGTGCTTGAAATCTGTCTGCGAAGGGATTTGCAGGTTGTCTCCAAGCTTCTTTTGTCAGAGGGCACTTCCGAGCAGCGTAGGCTGCACGGCAAATGCTGCTGATAAACAAACGGTGATGATTCAGTAAGCAAAGACCCAAGGGTCAAGAGTTGTACCAGTTGCTAATCAATCAAGTATATATGCAATAAAGAAAGGAAAAAAAACTCAAGCAGTAACATTGGTCAGCAGTTACAGGAGAGAGGATGCCCAAATGTCAAAGATCATGTGCATGCAATGTTCTTGTTCGTCAAAGATATCTAATAAAGAAAGAAAGAAAGAAAAACTCAGGCAGTAACAGGGACCAGCAGGTACAGCATAAATAGGGTCTCAGAGTCATTGCATTCCACGACACACTTTCCATTCTCTTGTCCACCCGTTGCACACTCTTCCCGAGGACAGAGCCCCGCAAATGGAGATATTCCTTTCTGCAGCCTTGGGTGAACTCGCCAATAGATCCATCAGTTTCTTCGTCAATAAAAACAACAAGCAGCCGGCGTTGGCCGTGGAGGATAGACTACAAAGGATTCTACTCCGGGCGCAGATCGTCGTCGAGGAAGCTGCGGGGCGTCACATCACAAACCAAGGGATTCTCCAGCAGCTGAGCATGCTGAGAGATGCGATGTACCGAGGCTACTACGTACTTGACACCTTTAGATACCTTGCTCACCAAGAAGAGGAGGCTAAAGATCAGGCGGTGAGTCGCTTTTCGGATATGTCCAAATTCAATTATGCAAAACGTCGTTGTTTCCCTGTTAGCAGAATATGTATTTTGAAAGAATTGCAAGAGATGCTCGACAGTCTGAACACCATGCTTCTTGATTTGAATGAGTTAGCTGTGTTCTTGAAAAGCTGTCCACGCTTGTACCGCCAGCCATATAGCATTCATCTCTTGTTGAACAAGTGCATGTTTGGCCGCCAGATGGAAATGGAACTGGTCATCAACTTCCTGCTGCATGCAGGATCCCCTAGTGTCGGCAATCCTGATGTCCTACCAATTGTCGGTCCAGGGAGAGTGGGGAAGAGCACCCTTGTCGCTCATGTCTGCAATGATGTAAGAGTCCGTAATTATTTTTCACGTATTCTCTTCTTGAGCGACAATGATTTTAGGGATGGAATGCTTGAGATGAAATATCAAAATTGTTCCTTGAATGAAGATGGGAGATTGCTGGTTGTTGTTGAGGTAGTTGGGGATCTCAATGAAGGTGCATGGAAAAGGTTGTATTCTGCTTCTAAACAGTGCACAACAAGTGGTAGTAAAATCATAATCACAAGCCAATCAGACAAGATCAATCAGTTTGCAACAACGCAGGCTCTAGAACTTAAACATCTGTCTCATGAAGCGTTTTGGTATTTCTTCAAGGTGATTACGTTCGGAAGTACAGATCCTGATATGCAGCCAAGATTTGCATATTTGGCCATGGAGATAGCCAGGGCGGTTCATGGAAGTCTCATTGCTGCAAACGTTACTGCTTGCTTATTGAGAGAAAACTTTAACATCCAATATTGGTGCAAGGTCCTGTCATTATTGAGAGGGCACATACAGAAAAATCTCTCTAAATTTGGTGAACATCCATCTGATCTTTTGAACAACAATAAACCCACTTATCTTGGAAGAATGGGTAGAGCTACTGCAGATATATTTGTCTATGGTCAATATCAGACATGCTCTTCTCAAGAGGATATTCCCAAGATAGCAATCCTAGATGTGATGTACGGAAGCGTTAAGCCTCATGGTAAATTTGAAGTCCTCACATGGAAGTCTCAGATACCGCCCTACCATAACTATATCTATACTTGTGAGATTCGGGAGCTACATAGTAGTACAGTCGTTAAGAGGAAGCGCTCTCTGAATAACAGACGAGAGGTGCACAAATATTAAAGCATGAATGAATGGTAGATAGTGATTACTTACACCTTCGTTTGTTTCAAGATTTGTACAACTTGTATTGAGAAATAAAGCATTGAAGCACTGCTCCAGGCAGGTGCACTTGGTTAATTTTGTCGCTATATTCGATCATATGTTAGATCACTAGTTTGTCGTTCTTTGAGAGGGTGTTGGATCACAGTTGAACAACTGTACTACTATTTTCTTATATGTAAACTCCATATGTTGACTAGCAGAATAATGCATGATGTTGAGACAAATTGGCATGAGCTATATTCTTGATAAGTGCTTGTCAATGGCAGTGATAATATTTTTTGAAAAAAATCATAACTTTTGCATACGGAGTTGGATGGAGACAAAATTTATATGAAAATTATAGCTCTCAATGAGATATACAACTTTGTAGTTGACAAATTTTTTATCTGAAGTAATTTAGACATCCAAATAATCATTGAAACTTTCGGATATAAAGGGATAAAAGTTGTCAACAATTATTTGGAAGTCTAAATGACTTCAGATAAAAAAGTTGTCAACTACAAAATTGTAGATCTCATCGAGAGCTACAATTGTAGCATAAATTGGGTTTTAGAGACAGCACAGAGAGAGCACAGAGATACGGCTTTTGGTTTATCCGGAAGAGCACAGAGAGCATCGGTGTTGGAACGGGAAATTGAATTTCCTGCCACTCAATTCGCTGGCAACTTTTGAATTAGCCCCCCATTCATCGCAGTTTAATTATTCGCCACCGTGTCATCCAATTCTTTTATTATCTGTCATTTCGCCGCTTTTCTCCGCATTTCTCCGAATTTCGGCATTTTCCAACTGTTTGCCCAAGCTGTGTTCCGATTTTGCCCCTGCCCATCCCTGCCTTACCTAGTTGCCTGCCGACCCGAGCTATTCTAGGGTTCCTCACTCACTCACACCCCCGGTACTTTTCCTCCCGAGCCGAGCTTCGGTGGTTGCGGCGAGCCTTGCGACGGCAGGGACGAAGGGTCGAGGTGAAGCGCCGACTCCGCGAGTAGAGGCTATCGGGTATTTGTACTAATCCCGTATTTGTACTGATCCCAAATAATGCCAATTTAGAGTTTCGAATGGCATTTTAGCTGACATTAAGGGAGAAGACATCGAACTCGAGCATTGGCATCTTACTGGAAGGAGTTTTGAAGAGAAAGAACCAAAATTTGTGTTGCAATGCACTGAATGAATTTTGCATGTGTTTCTTACGAATGAGCAGTTGTTCTGAGTAATGTAAAATGTTCTGTACGTTTAAATTGATTGAGTATTAAACATCTAATAGGTTTTGTAGAAAAAGGTTTGGTACTTTGTTTATAAATGAAACATGTTAATGTTAGACTTTGAAAAAAATTGTTTACAGAAGCCACTAGCTGCTAGAGGCAATAATTCGTAGAAAATTTGTTTTGATCAGTAATTAACCAAGTCACTACCAATGGTCCCCCCATTGATATGTCAAATTGAAGAACACGTGGCTAGGATTGATCATATTGGACCTTCCATTAATTCTGTCGATAAGATTTTTTGTAAGCAAGCACATGTACCTAACAGATTTGAACATGTAAGTACAATGCTCCTGTCATACCACATTTGTATTTGTGATTTTGTAGATGGAGGCGCAGATCCTGCGAGACGTGATCTCGAGGCTCCGAGGGATGCTGGAGGATAAGGCGGAGGACCTCTTGAAGGTGGTTGAAGACAACTTGAGCAGCAGTAATGCTCATTGGGCCATAAACATGAACATGGCACTTCTGCGGGTTGAGGCCATCGCGGAGAGCTTGAAACAGATGTCTTTGGACACGCAAGAATTTGAAAATGCACCTAGCACCGTCGTTGATGAGGATCCAGCGGCGGACGTAGATCCGGATGACGTACTACCGGCGGACTACGAAACGCCCAATTGCTCTCCAGTTAGCGAGTGCTCCGTCGAGTCAATCGAGTCCGATCGTTCGTGGCACCTTCACTACGCTAGGTCTTAAGTTAATGTGACAGTATTACTAGCAAGTTGTAATATTTTGCAAGTAGTAATCTTTATGTGACAGTATTAGTAGAAAGTTGTAATGTTTTGCAAGTTTGAATGTTGACAGATATTGCAGATATTGTATGGCATATCGCTGCTTTGAGTTGGTTGCCTTGCTATGTGATAGAATATTGCTAACATAGCTCATTGTTTCTTTTGTTTTATGTTGTATGAGCTCTACTTAATGCTCTAAACTTCATCTGGGTGTATTTTGGGCAATTTGTAGTTGCAGAAAGTATTTCTGTGTATTGACAAGGAGTTAAACAGGAAAGCACCCAAAGTAGTAATGCTTCTAATCTTCTGTAACCACACATTTAATAATCTAATCACCGTTAGCAATAGCCCATCACCTACTATAAATGGCCGAAATTTTCCCAAAGAATGGCATTAGCTGATGCAACATTGACTGAAAATCCTTCTGGTGCATTCCATTGATCCACTAGCTCTCAAGAAGTACAACCGACTAACCTAAATGTAATTAGCAAGAACGACATTGAAAGTAGCTGCTAAAATCTTGCAGTATTTATCAAAACATAGCTCATAAAGCAAAGTCACCTAACCACTTAAAATGGTGAACGACGACAACACAGAGCATACAACTTGCCAAATAAACATATGAGCACAAGTCTGGGCAACATGCTCTACTTCATACTAGAACAAGTCTGGGCTTCGATTCAACAACAACATGCTCTACTTCATACTAGAACAAGACTGGCTGCTACCAGAACAAGCCATACCAGAATGAAAACATATGAGCACAAGTCTGGGCAATTAAACACACATCCAGAATGCATTCTTATCCGCGACAGAATTAGTCCACCAGAATTTCCAGCCACTAGCAGAATTCACCCATTGTTCTCACAACCAAAATACATCTACTACCACAATACTTACAGAATACATCCAGAATTAGTCCAGTACCACAATTCACCCATTGTCATGACTAAGAGCCTTACAGAAGGAACCATACAAAGCACAATTTTCATTTCTTCTTTTTTGGAGTAAGCTTCTTCAATGCTGCTGTCTTTGCTGCCCTAGGTCGTAGAGCCCTTGGAGGAGTGGTGATCTGGCTGCTACCTTCACCGTCTCGACTCTGCCTCGGAGCTGCCGCTGACATTGAAGCTGAGGATGCCATTGGAGCAGTGGATTGCATTGGAGCTGTGGATGGCATTGGAGCAGCTGTGGACGGCATTGGAGCAGCTGTGGATGTCTTCTTTTTGGATGCTCTCTTCCTGGAAATGTAAAAAAAAGGTGCAATTAGTTGTAATCCTGTGGATGTTATTAATTATGACAAACTATAACATAACCAACCAACTAGTTCATATATGGATACAAGCTATAGTATAATCAACCAACTAGTTCATATATGGATACAAGTTATAGCCAACCAACTAGTTCATAATTTTACCTCTTTTTTGTGCCATCAAAGGACATTTTGATGATGTTTGCCTATGGCCCATGGCACCACACCCTTGCACTTCACTTGCCATTTGCCTTTAGACTTTGCTTTCTCCAAGCATCCCACATATCTGGATTTCCTTTGTCTACCGAAGTTCTCTTACGTAAAGGAGGCAAGATAGCGACACCGCTGCGTCTGGATTAGCCCATCGAGACTTGTCATCGGTGGAGGAATAATCCCAAGATATGCAAGCCTAAAGTTCTTCACCGAGTAGTAATGGCTGAGATAGTCATCCATCCTCCATTTCTCTTTGTACCAAGGAATGCCAATGCATTCTCTAAAATTGTCCATTGCCTAAAACACTCCCTATGCAAGCATCGCATTCTCTAATCCTTTGAAGCTAGATAGCTAGGTGTTGTGTTTTACCGCCTATTGCCTTGTTTAGTTGATTCATAAACCAAGTCCGATTATCCGTAGTTTCCCCATCAAAAATCCAAAGGCAACTGGATACATCCAGCCAGTGCCCATCAAGGGCAGTGGCGTAAGCAAGATGGCCATTCCATCTACCATTTAAGGTCAGTACTATCAATGCTCAAATATGGCCTACACCCATTCACAAACCCATCTATGCTAGGTTTAAAGCAACAAAAAATCTTTGAAAATACACTTGACCATTATCTCGCTTGTACACTCATCTCTACAACACTACCGGGCATTTTATTCTCTACCTCGACTTTAAACCTAAAAAGCATATGAAAGCTCTCTTCCCATGAACCATAGATCTGATTAAGGGCCTTCATCTTACCTTTATATGCTGTTCCATACCCGAAAGTGCATTTATGCCTCTCTTTGCAAGGTCTGCTGCAGCTCCTTTGTTCCTAGGCACGGATTTTCCTTCAACAAATGGATGCCTTCTCTGCAACCCAAAGGGTAAGAAACCATCTTTGTCACCAGTCTTGCAGTAGAAGAACACAAGTGAGATTTCTCATTCAATGTAACATGCAATGACCAATGTAAACATAGTTAGTACAATTGCAATGATAACTGATATAGTAGTACTCATATATTTTAGCCTACAAAGATAGCATTAGTACCCTCACTGACTTTCCATCACTACGATTCAACCTGGCCACAATGGTCCATGGACATCCAGGTGCCATGCAATAGCCCCTAAACCTACCAGGATCAGACTTCTGAATACCAATCTTAAATTGCTCCTTTATGGCATGGCACTTCACGGCAAATCTAAACTCAGACATGCTAGGAAATATTGCCCCCACATGCATTGGGGGGTCATCCTTGTCATACACAATGTCATCCTCACGCGAACAAGCATCCAATACAGCCATATCTCCTTCGTCAGCATCATAAAAATCAGCAAAAACATCTTCTTGTTGACCACTGTTGTCCATGCCCGTAGTGGTCCGCTCACCAACAGAATCAATTGGCCTATTATCCTCCTGATGAGGTAAATTTTGAGCACTGCTGTCCATGCCCGTAGTGGTCTCCTCAAACAGAATGAACTGGCCTATTATCCTCCTGATGAGGTAAATATTGACCACTGTTGTCCATGCCCGTAGTGGTCTCCTCAGGATCTAGCATCCCCATGAATGCCAAGAATTCATCCTCGGGTATAACAGAACAAAGACAACCTTCATGTTCTTTTGCAATCAAAGAAACGCATAGATCGTCCCAATCAACACCGCCATCGCCTCTGTCCTTGTTTGTACTTCCTTCGTGGTTGCTCCTTGTCACAGTCGATTGGCCACAAAGATTAGAACCCCCTTGGTTTCTTGTTGCACGGTGCCATCCGACTACTACTCGCATCATCGTTGTCAACCCTACCAAAATACAACGAACGGGTTTTAGCAGGTGCTCAACAAAATGTACAAGACCGCCGCCATCACCGCCTCCGTTTTCCCCATTGGGCGCCATCACCACTTCCCCATCACCACGCAAGCAACGCCGCATCACCCGTCACACCACATCACAACACAAGAAAAAGGGGAGTGATCCCTGGGAAGATGACTTACTCGGTCGGGGCCGGGGTCTCGTCTCCTTGCGGCATCGCTCATACTGGCGCCGGCGTTAGCTTCCGCTCACCCGCCTCGACCCTTCCTCGCCACAACCCGCCGCAACCCTAGACCGAAGCGCAGCAGGGGGAATGAGACAGGGAGCCCGATCGGGACGGGTTCGGTTCGGTGCAACCAGGTAAGGCAGGGATGGGCAGGGGCAAAATCGGAACACAGCTTGGGCAAACAGTTGGAAAATGCCGAAATTCGGAGAAATGCGGAGAAAAGCGACGAAATGGCAGATAATAAAAGAATTGGATGACATGGTGGCGAATAATTAAACTGCGATGAATAGGAGGCCAATTCAAAAGTTGCCAGTGAATTGAGTGGCAGGAAATTCAATTTCCGAAGCGATGATTTTTTTAGTGCTATGAAACTAATTTTTCTTAATAAATTGAGAAGAGAAGTGCAATGGGCACATGATCCATTTCTCAAGTCTCCACTTGGGAGATTCTGTTTTGCAAATGCACAAATTAAAAACTATACTGCTATGTGTTAATTGCAACAACTAAGAATAACTTCAAGTACGGTGAACACTGAGCCTCTGACTGATCATCTACTTTGGTGTTTGGTCTGAAATCTTGACCATAGTTCGAAATCCTGGTAAAATTTCAGCCAAGATTTCGGTTTTCGGGTGGAAACGAGAATCCAAATCCTGGCCAAATAAAAAAAATTGAAAAAAAATCAAATTGCTATAGTAATTTCGGCAACTTTCATCAAAATCTCGGTATTTTTGACCAGATTCCAACTTTGGAGGACCGGAATTGATTGGATTTAGGTCAATACCCCTTAAGAATGTCATCTTTCATGAAAATATTTGAAACCAATTATATTTTTGAGATATTTTATAAAAATAATAAAAGTACTTTCAGATTTTTTTTTAAAAAAATAAAAGCTTGATCATAATCTAAAAAAATTTATGGTAGCATCTTTAGTAGTCTAGGATCATACAAAAAAAACTTTCCAAAATAATTGAACTTCATTTGTTTTGTTTGAAAAAAGAAAACAGAAGGAACATATATGAGATAGTAATAGTGTCAGAATTTTTAAAACTTCCTCTATCTTGATCATCATTTGAAATTTTATGGAAACAATAGTGATGTGTCACTACCATTCACAAAAATTTTCAAAATTTTCTAACATCTTTTTGACCATTTTTCACGAGGTTGAATTTTGCTGACTAAACCTTTTCGGCGAATCCAGACTAAGAGTCGAAGATGGCCGTGTTTTGCTACACAAAAACACGTGACAGTAAATGTTACTAGAATTGAACAAAGAGAGAGGCTCCCAAATGTTACTAAAATTTGTCACACCATCTTAGCCATAAAGGATAGGCTCCCAAATGGAGATACTTCTCGCTGCAACTGCAGGTGAACTCACGACCAGATCGTGCGTTTTGTGATTGCTTAGTGGTAAATAATGGAACGGGCAAAAATTTTAGTGGTATAAAAGTGAACTTGGACAATTCAATGGTATTTAACTAAAGTGGTGATTTTTCAGTGCTACAAAACCAAATTTTCCATTAATTAATTAATCGAGACAAGATGTGCAACCGGCACAACCTCCATTTTTCATGTCTTATCGAACACCGGAAAAGCACTTCAGAAATCCTCTGTGTATTATGTACTAATCTAGAAAAGGCTAGTACATAGATTAAAGATGATATTACAACATATCCAACATATTTTATTAATAATTAGAGTTTTACATCAAAGGTGGCACACAGGCTAAATAAAAAGACCATAGTGGAAGAAAAATAAAATAATAGTAGTCCAACAGAATTACCACATGCAATCAACTATGGAAACGACCTAGATAACCTGATCCTCACCATCACAGACATACTCCTCTAAAATCGATAATAACACAAGGATGTGTACTGAAAGTACTCCACAAGTTACACGGGAGATGCATTTTTAATGTAGAGCTGACAAAGGGAGGTTATATGGTTAAATTTTGCATGAAGCAAGTTTTCCAATATTCTAATTTTTTAATGTCATAATTTTAATTAAGAATGATTTTATTTTCAAAGAAATTTCATCACAAATATCCATCCTAGAGCTAAACCATCCTTCCCACAATGGAATTAATCTACCTAAACTTCGCTTTTTGAAATCATATTTTGAAAACAGCAAAATCTAATCTGTGAAAGGCTTGCTCGGCATGCCTATAATTATAAGCGTGGCTAATCGATTAGCTTTAAACTTTGCAGAGGTTGTACAACTTTGCCCAACAGAAATGATTATCTCCTTTTGCCAAAATACACGCTTTCTTTGGTGTGCGGCAAAGAAAATCATGACAAGACCCTTATAAAAGCTTCATCCCATGTAGTCATGCTGCTAAGGTTCCACCGTTAAAAGGGCTAAAACCATCCTAGTCAGAAGCCCCCCTTGCGCCTTGTGGCAGACTAACTATCCCCACATTCAACCGAATGGCATAACTAAATATGGAATGTCACAAAAAGGACTGCTAGCCAAGTTTGTTCCTTACCAGACTTATGGAAGTACAGTTGCGCTTTACATTCAGCAGCTCACAGACCGGTTCGTAATTGACCAGGCAAGCTTTTCAATAAAACCAAAGATCACCAGTCAACCATTCTCACCTAGTCTAAACCATATATTTATTGCATGCATTACAGATTAGATTTATTTATAGTGTGTGTGTGTGTGTATACTAGTTGGAGGCCCTCCTAGAAGCCCCCACATTAATCAGAAAATACAAGAAATTCCCACATTAATCTAAAAAAATTGCTAGAAAATCCTACATTATTCTAAAAAAGAGAAAATCTTGATCGTCCAATTTCCTTAATCATTTTCATCCACAGCTTAGATCTATTTATCTATTTATAAGAGATATATGGCAAATCAGAGGGGTACCATATGGAAGGGATGCTTTGCTTTCCTTATCTATTTGCCATCTTCAAGCACCTAATAAAGGACCAATGACTTGAAAATAGAAATGAAGATAAGAATGTTGTAAAACGTCGAAGAACGCCAACGAACAATTACCAATAGTAGATACAATCATGAGAGAAAGAACAGAGAGCACACAATGTATGGGTGGAAACCTCTCTCGCTTTATTGATTCAATCGTTTACAATGTGGGGGCACCCGATATATATAGCAGTGTGAGAGAGAGAGTTCGGATTCGACCACATTAGGAAGAGATAGAGTCCTAACCAAATTTGGTTTAGGATTCCTTATCTCACAACACTCCCCCTTGGTCGAATACCGCGTAATGCATATGTCTTGTTAAAAACTCCACTCAAAAACCCAGTGGGAAAAAGGAGATGGAGAAAAGAGTACATTGCACTCGCACTTTATGTTGCACTAGTTGCCTCATTAAAAACCTTCATGTGAGAAAACTTTAGGAAAACTCACAAAGGGGAAAAGAGTACAACTTATAACCTTCAGGGTTTTATTAGGATCTTCAGGATCGCAATAAAGGTTATTGTTCAAGGGTTTTCTCCCCCTGAACTCTGCATCTCTCTAAGTCTTCTCATTCCAATGCCTTTAACATATTTTTGAAATGTAGATTTGGGTAAGGATTTAGTGAATAAATCTGCAAGATTTTCACATGACTTAGTTTGCAAGATTTTTATCTCACCACTCTTCCGAGTTCGTGAGGATAAAATAACTTAGGAGTAATATGCTTCGTGATGTTGCTCTTTATATAACCCAATTGCATTTGTGCAACACGAGCGAATTATCTTCATAGATAATTGTGGGGTATCGACAGTGTTAAGGCCACATGACTTCGGATATGGCTAATCACACGTCGCATGACCAAACACATTCACGTGAGGCTTCATACAGGCTATAATCTCGAGTGGTTGGTTGAAGTTGCTACCGAAGTCTGTTTACAAGACCGCCAGAAATGGCTATACCACCATGAGAGAAACACAAAACCGGTCGAGATTTGGCATTTGTGGGATCGAGACGGATAGCCAACATCCGTATATCCCACCATGGTCAAGTCTTGGTTCTTCTGGAAAAACAATCCAAGATCTTGAGTATCTTGGATGTATCTGAATAAAGTCTTTACACCAGCCCAATGTCTTCTGGTTGGGGCTGAACTATGTCCTGTTAGCAAATTCACTGTGAATGCAATATCAGGCCTTGTGCAGTTCGCAAGGTACATGAGTGCTCCAATAGCACTTAAATATGGGAGTTCAGGTCCTAAAACTTCCTCATTTTCCATCCTTGGTCTGAATGGGTTTTTATCCACTTCGAGGGATCTTACAACCATGGGGGTTTTTAAAGGATGTGATTTATCCATATTAAACCTCTCCAATATCTTCCGGGTATAGGAGGACTGGTGAACAAGAATTCCTTCTGGGAGATGCTCTAGCTGCAGGCCTAAGCAAAATTTGGTTTTACCCAAATCTTTCATCTCAAACTCCGTCGTGAGGTAAGCACTTGCTTCCTTTATCTCCTCTGTGGTTCCGATGATATTCAGATCATCGATATACACTGAGATGATACAGAATCCATTCTGGGAATTCTTTATGAATACACAGGGGTAATCATTATTATTGGAGTATCCCTTCTTCAGGAGGAACTCGCTAAGCTGGTTATACCACATTCTTCCCGATTGTTTTAATCCGTATAGCGATCTCTGCAGTTTGACGCTATACATGTTGCGATTATTAGGATCCGGGACTTTTACTCCTTCAGGGACTTTCATATAAATGTCTGAATCTAGTGACCCATATAAATATGCGGTCACCACATCCATCAACTGCATTTCTAAATTTAAGCCAGCTGCCATTGATATTAAATATCGGAACGTTATTCCACTCATTACAGGAGAATATGTTTCATCGTAATCGATCTTAGGGTTTCTGCGTAAACCCTTGTACTACAAGCCTCGCTTTATATGTCACCACCTCATTGTTTTCATTTCTCTTCCGGATGAAAACCTATTTTGATCCTACAGGGAACACTTTAGGAGGTGTCCGGTCAACGGGACCGAATACTTTCCTTTTATTAAGCAAGTGCAATTCCGCCTCAATTGCTTCTTTCCATTTGACCCAATCTGAGCGCTTCTGGCACTCTACCATGGACTTTGGTTTTGGATCCAGTTCAAGATTTTTAGCAATTTTCGAGACGAAATAAATGTCGACAATTGTAATCTTTCTTTTATATAATTCTCCTGAATCCACATAATTGGTGGATATTTCTTTATTCATTTCTTCCAGCTCCTCGTGATTTCCCACAACGTTGGAGTCTGGATGTTTCGATTTCCCAGCGTCAGATTGTGTGCGCAAATGTTCATTGGGATTTTCATCTTCAGGATGGCTCACATCAGGGAGATTACCATCATCAAGATGGCTCGCTTCAGGGATTTTCTCAACAACAGGTTGAGCTTCTTCAACTGTCTCAGGTAGTGATCTCATTTGCTCGGTTCTTTGTTTCCGGGCGTCTCAGTGGGCGAGTCCTGCACTGAAGGCCTCCCCTCTTTTTGCCATGAGGGGCAAGAGTGGGTTCAATAGCCTTCTGGGGTATTTCTACTCTTTCAGGTGCATTTACTGCAGGTATATGAGGTTTTGTCACTCCCTTATAATCAGTGAAGGCATCTGGCAGGTTATCGGCTATTTGTTGCAGACTTATTATCCTCTGAACTTTATGTTCAGCTTCTTTAGTGCGTGGGTCTAAGGATTGAATGCCAGTGGCATTCCAATCTATTTCTCGGCATTCTTCAATGTGGTACTGATCTCCCCCTAATGCCGGGAAATTGTCCCCATGAAAAATAGAATCAGCGTACCGAGCCGTGAACAGATCTCCTGTCATAGGCTCTAGGTATTTAATTATTGACGGAGATTCATAACCTACATATATAGATCCCTAACTTTCGGTGAGGTCCCATGGTGGTACGCTGTGGTGGAGAGATTGGCACGTATACAGCACAGTCAAATTTTTGCAGATGGGAAATACTTGGTTCTTTCCCATGCACTAGCTGCAAAGGGGAAAATTCATGGTATGCAATTGGTCTGAGTTAAATTAATGATGCAGCGTGCAACACTGCATGGCCCTAACAACTGGTGGGTAACCTATAATTCTGCAAGAGTGCCCTAGCAATAGCTTTACTCTCTTAATTAATGACTCTGCAAGGCCGTTTTGGATGTGGACATGGGGTACAGAATGCTCTACATTAATGCCTAGAGCCATACAATAATCATTTAATGCTTTTGAGGTAAACTCGCCAGCATTGTCCATTCGAATGGACTTAATCCTTTCTTCTGGAAAGGAGGCTCTTAATTTAATGATTTGGGCGATTAATTTAGCAAAGGCATGGTTCCTAGTAGATAAGAGACATACATGGGACCATCTAGTAGAAACATCTATTAGCACCGTAAAATATCTGAAGAGGCCCGACAGGGGCTGAATTGGTCCACAGATATCACCTTGAATTCTCTTCAGGAAATTCAGATTCTTCCCGAATTTTAAGATGAGAGGGACGAACTATCAGCTTTCCTTTAGCACATGCAGGGCACACAAAAGCTTCAGGTTTAGGAAAGGCTATAGTTTTTATATTATGGCCAGCAGAATTATTTATTATTCTTCTCATCATATTCAACCCAGGATGACCCGGACGATCATGCTAGATCTTAAATATTTCTGGGGTTTTAACTATGGTTTTCATCGCAACATAAACTTCTGGTTTGCATTGCAACATAAATAGCATAGCATGATTAAATAAATTTCCTAGGAAAAAACACACTTTATTTGACTGATAATCGCTCAACAGGAGTGTAGATCATTGTTCATTCAGGAACACAAGACTAGGCTGATAAATAAGGCTCTTAAGGAGACTCTAAAGGATAATACGACATCGACTCTAAAGGAATACTGGGAGACTATTCCATGTCTCCATATAAATCATTTATATCGTCCTCCTGGGACTTGTCTTTATTCTTCTGGAAATCTTTTAGCTCATCCCCAATGAGATCATCCTCCTCCATGGGAGTATCACCATAACCAAGGAGGCCCTTCTTGAATTCTTCTGTGGGGTCGGAGGTTTGATCATTATCCAACTCCATTTTATTGTCAACAACAGGTTGAGAAGTGAAGTGCGCCTTCGCCTTATTCCCTTGATTCTTCTGGAATCTCCCGGTGGATTTCATGTACAATTCCACCAAATGCTTTGGGGTGCGACATGTGTACGTGACCAATGACCAGTACATCCACACCTATAGCATGGTTGTTTAGGATCAACAGCATTATTTGTTGGTCCTTTCTTCTGGAAGTGATCTGATCCATTTTCTTTTGTTTTCCACTGGGATTTACCTCTTCCTTTATGATTTTTGTCATTCTTCTATTTATCCCCTTTCTGTTTGACCCTTTCTGTGGCCTCGGCTATTGTTAGCCTGCTGAGCATTTGCATGTGCTTCAGGCAATGCATGACTCCCACTAGGTAGGACTTGATGATTCTTCATTAGAAGTTCATCATGCTTTTACCTTCTAGCGAATGCATATCACTCGAGTATACGGTACTTTGCATGACGATACTGTTGCTGCAGTATCCTCATGTTGGGGTGGAATGTGCACGAAGTATTGTCAATCTTTTCAGCTTCTGTGATCTTCTGGTCACAAAAAGCTAGTTTGGCAACAATCTTATGCATGGCAGAGTTATACGCTGCCACTGGCTTAAAATCTTGGAAGCGCAGGAGAGTCCATTCACGTTGTGCTTCGGCAGTAGAATGGATCTTTGTTGGTTATATCGTTCCTTCAGGGAATTCCATAGGGCCAACGGGTCTTCCTCCATCATATATTCGGCCTTCAGGTCCGCATGAAGATGGTGCCTCAGGAAGTGCAAAGTGCGACTTAGCGCTTCGAGGAGAGTTGAGCACCGGCTTCAGTGAGGAAATTGTGGCTCCAAGGGATCGAGCTGTCAAGTTGATTTTGGCATCCATTGTCCAAGTGAGGTAGTTGCTGCCATTCAGGGCAAGTTCAACAAATTCTTTCTTTGCGATGTCAGACATATCCTATATGCAAACAAAACAGGGATTTTACTTTAGGTAAAATATTATTTTGTATGCTTTGTTATTGAATCAGTAAAGTATGGCCTATATCTATTCAGTAGATAATTATCACAGATTTTCCAGGATTTTCCTAACATTTTTTTCTCAGCTAATTATTAAGCAATTTTTAGAATTACTAATTAACAGAAGGATAAATTTCCATGTGAAATAAACCTGGCATAATGCTAATTACATCTTATGTAGCACTTGTTGGTTGGGTATGAAATCATGTAATGAATGCCTCCGTCAACATAACTTTTGGCCAGGTCAACCCGCCCCAAGGGCTCACATGAGGGAGGGAGCACTTCCCGATTACGGGTGCCAATTAAGAAACCTAGCCTCATATGTGTGTTTTCCTTAGACACCAATTGTCATGTATCCGTTCCTTCAAAACAGAAATCAAAAGCCCAACCACTTATGCCCTCAAACCAAAACTGTTTTGATAGCTCGATTATTTCCATTATTTTCTAGCATTTTCTGTTAATTCCTGAGCAATTTTCAGAATTACTTGAATAACAGAGAAATAAATTTGCTACACATATTAAATCATGGCATAAAGCTAGAAAATGAATCCAAAGCATAGAACTTCCAATGATGTGCTAAAATTAATTTATCAATATTTTACGGAAGTTCATAACCTAAGAACCAATTTTCAGGATCAATATATAATTACGGCTCTTGTTGACCCAAAAGAAAAAAAAATATTTCCCGGCGTGGGCTACTGGCCCAAAAGCGCGGCCCACAAAATAATTTGGCTTGCTTGACAAAGATGGCGGCCGGCCCATCAACCTTTTAAGCGATCGGCAGGGCAAGGGAACCCTAGCCGCCACTCGGTCTCAACCATACCGACGCCTCATCTGCAACGCCGCCGATGCTCTTCCTGTTCTTCGCGTCTTTGTCGCCTCGGCGTGAGGACGAGCGGTTGCTAGTTCATGCATGTAGCCCGTGAAGCATTTGCTAGCTCATGCATGCATTTGCTAGCTAGTTCATGCATGCAGCCTGTGAAGCTAGCATTGGCTAGTACGTACGTGCATATATGCAGCCTGCTGGTACATGCTTGCTTGTCCAAACCGGGCGCACATGCATGACTGCACTGCTGCTACTCGCGCGTCTGGCGCGAGGACCAATTGGAGGGGCAACACGTCGCCGCTAATGCATGCGAGCTCAGCCATGCGGCTTCGAGTGCGGTGGGCTGATGGCAAGGTGCCTTCAACGGGACCAGCACGGCGCGAGGAGATGGAGCGAAGAAAAGATCTACTGGATCGATCGCAAGAATCCCTAAATTCCTGATCTACTTATGCGTAGAATTTCCGATCTACTGATCGATTTTAATTTACGATTCAATAGGTCATGCTAATTTAATACCTTGATTCGGCTTGCAAGAGAAATTTTGTAGACTATCGCGTATGATAGAGTCGCGTAGGACTTTTTCGGCAATTCAAGTGGGTGCCGGCGTGATGGCGAGTTGATTGCAGATCGGATCAGGCGATCAATCGTCGAAAGTAGTCGTTCGTTCGTCGTCGACGATCCTCCACCTTGTAGTAGAGACTCATGCTAATAACGTGTTGTAAAACGTCGAAGAACGCCAACGAACAATCACCAATAGTAGATACAATCACGAGAGAAAGAACAGAGAGCACACAATGTATGGGTGGAAACCACATTAGAAAGAGATAGAGTCCTAACCATATTTGGTTTAGGATTCCTTATCTCACAACAAATAAGATATTATTATATACATTATGGATTAGATCTATTTATAGAAATTGCTAACCGTGTAGGTGTACGAGTCGATGACTATTGATTCTAATTAGAGTTCAAATTTAAATAGAGATCAAATTTTAAATATTTTTGTAGAATCAAAAGTTCATGATTTTATAAAATTTCAAAACTGGTTTGATTAAATTTAGAGCTCATTTGTAAAAGTTATAAGCATTTTAATTTTGTATATTACGAGAATCATAGAAAATAGCAAAATACGCTTTCCAACAGTGAATATTTATTTCTTTTTTCTTGGATTTTCCCTGATTTTCCATTTATTTATAGTCACTGAGAGCAGGGGTCTACATGTCAGTGACTCTTTTGTTTATACTGTTTCGAATTAAGTTTTAAAACCTTCTAGGCCCACGTGTCATAGACTCACTAACTAAAACTGGATTTAATTATACTTTAATGTAGAATCTGACATAAGTAACCCACTTGTTAGTGAGCGATGGAGAGAGGACTGAGGGTGCCCGACAAGTGGGGCCACCTGTTGGTGACCCAAAATAGAGCACGGCGGAGGAAGGCTCACCAGCGGCGAATGGCGGTGCGTGGCGAGTGAATGGTACAGTGGGCTTGAGTGGAGTGAGAGGACTCAGGGGAGGCGTCGGCGATGTCAATGGGTGACCAGAGGTGGGCGGTGGTGAGAGGAAGCGGAGGAGGGGCCTCGGGTAGCTGCGAGTGAGAAACAAAGGTGCTTAAGCTTCGGGAATGGATCGGAGGGGAAAGCATCCACGCGGTCCATGGAACTCATTTTGGTACCTAGGTGCATCGGGGAGCAGTCGTGGAGCTCTATCGTCATTCACCGGGGCCGAGGAAGATGGTGGTCACAGCGGCGCTAGGTGTGGGCATGGTTCAGCTTAAATAGCCATGGAGAGGGGCTTCGGTGCTTGGAGCCCGAGGCGAGAGGTTCGGTGGACAAGAGAAAAAGGACACCGACGCTAGTTTTTCCAGTGAAGAGCACACGGCCGGGGTCAGCTTTCGATGGTGCAGCAAGATGCAGGGGAGCAGCGCAGTAGGATGACTTGACGGCTCGATGGCTCAGCTTGGCTAGGCGGCCGGGGCATGTGTCAGGTGGCTCGATGGCGCGGCAGCAGAGCTTGGGGCGTAACGTGGTGAGGGGATGTCGGCGACCTACATGCGTTGGCTCGGGCGTGGGCGGAGCGCGCACCGGCGCATCGTGCAGCCGACAGGTGGGCCCGGTGCTACGTCACAGAGAGGAGAGGGAGGAGAGATCAAAACAGGGAAGACAGCTTTCCAGAGTGTGTACTTCTCTCCCTGAGAAAAACGGCTGCTTTCCAAAATTGGATTTTCTGTTTTCATTTTGGAGCTAAGGTTTCTTGTATTTAATTGAGCAAATAAATTGACTTCAATTTTTTTTACAAATTTTTGTGAAAGATGCTGAGCTATCTCCAGTGTTCCCAAAAAAATTTCATAGGATGATCAAGCTTGTGTGTTTTAAACAAAAATCTGACACTGCCCCTGTCCTTTTAAATAAATTGCTGTTTTAGATTTTTTCTGAAGCAATAAATTAATTCAAAAAATTTTGAAACTTTTTGGAGATGATCTGGAGGTCATCTAGGATTTATATAAATTTTTCTATGCTTTTTGATAACTCAAAACTGAAGTTTGAAATTTCAAAATCCTCACTAGGTTCATTAAAAGTATTTTTCGTTATTGCAAAAATCTAGAAATCCCAGATAAATGCCAAAATTCAAACTAAGACCAAATTCAACTCACATTCTTGCATTCCACATTTATAAATTTTGGGATGTAACATATAATTTTGTTGGGTTTTATAAATATATTATAAAAAATTTAAAATCAGAGCTATGTTTTAAAGACCGTTTTGATGTCTAAAACAACAAATATTCATGACTGGAGAGAGTAGTTTGCACCAATTCACCTTGGTATCTCGAACCTTAAGAACTAGCACTAGGGGAGAATCAAAGCAAGTAATAGCAGCGTAGGCTGCACGACAAATTCTGCCGATAAACAGATGACGATGGTTCGTTCAGTAAGCAAAGACCCAACGCTCAATAGTTGTACCTGTTGCTAATCAGTCAAGCGTACGTAATAAAGAAAGAAAGAAAAAACTCAAGCAGCCAAGCAGGGCAGGTACAGCCGTACAGGAGAGAGGAAGCCCAAATGTCAAAGATCACGCGCATGGAACGGATTGATTTTTCTGCTCTCAGAGCAAAGAGATTGAGGCATTTTCTACTGTAGTCCCTATCTCCTTCTCTCCTTTATTCTATTTGCGATATATACACACACACACGTATGATGATTAATATCACGATAATATTTGTGATAAAATAGAATATTTATTATATAAATAATTTATTTATGGAAGATCTGGTTAGTGTGCTAGGTCTATTTTTTTTGTTTGTAACAAGAGATGCATCGCAGGTGTGGAGAAGTAGCACAGGCATGAACAACATACACTGCAAGTCAAGAAGAAGCCGTGCAGGAGACGTATAGACCGAGAGCAGCATATGTAATAAAGAAGGAAAGAAAAACTCAAGAAGTAGTAATCGTCAGCAGGTATAGGAGAGAGGAAGCCCAAATGTCAAAGATCATGTGCATGGAATGGATTGATTTTTTACATCTTCAAAAAAAGAATCATCGGTGTTAGAACAGCTATGACCAGAAGCAGAGCATAAGTTGGGTTTTAGAGACGGCACAGAGAGCATCGGTGTTGGAACAGGGAATTTTGAATTCTCTGCCCCTCAATTGGATGGCCGATTTTCCTCTGCCCCTCAATTCACTGTCGCTTAATTATTTGCCACCGTTGCATCCAATTGATTTATAATCTGCCATTTTGCTCATTTTCTCTGCATTTGCAATCCCGTCGGACCATTTTGCCCCGCTTATTGTGTATTTAGTTGGATTCCTTGTCAATTTGAATCCCTTGTCTCTTCATACATTATATTAATCCATGTGCATGGTAATAACAAAATACCAAATGGTTCCTAATGCTATTCTTGTAAATATTTTTATGTTCTTGTTGAATTGCACAATGTGTTTTCCTGATATGATTAGGGGCATGAAGTTGATTTATTACCACTTTCATGATATGGCCGACTAATTTTTTTACAAATAGTAGCGAGGGCAAAATGGTCAAACAGATTGCAAATGCAGAGAAAATAAGCAAAATGGCAGATTATAAATCAATTGGATGCAACGGTGGCAAATAATTAGCGGCGATGAATTGAGGCAGAAAAAATTTGCCATCCAATTGAGGATAGGAATTCAAATCCCGTTGGAACAGGGCAAAAGGTCAAATTCAAGCGTCGGTCGGAGAGGTGAATAATGGTACGGAGGAAAATTTCGGTGGTATTAAAGTGAACTAGTTCAATACGGTGGTATTTAGGATTTAGCTAAAGCGATGATTTTTTCAGTGCTACGAAAAACAATGTATACTATTATATAAGACGGAGAGATTTTAGAGGCAGCCAGCACATCCTCCATTTTCCTTAAGAATGTCATCTTCCACAAAAATATTTGGAATCAACTGAATTTTTGAGACATCTTTTATAATATTAAAGCAGAGGCAAAATAAGCCACCACGTTCACTCTGAAGGCTAGAAATTTTCATATTAATTGGAGGAAAAAAAGAAAGATCTACACCGTTGATTATGGTGGGTTTAGATTATAACAGTTAAGATTCAAAGAAAGAGTTTATATCATGTACACTACAAGAGTTTGTGTCATTTACAATACAAAAATAACTAAAATTCAGAATAAAAAATAAAATAAAATCATAAATTTGATTTCCATACAATTAAAAGAAAAAGTCCAAGTACAATACAAAAATTTGGAACAAAAAATAAATGATAATTAATAATCTAATTTCCATATGAACATCAAAATAAAATTGAAATTCATAATAACAATTTTATAAAATTTAGAATAAAGTAATCTGATTTCTATACGAACATCAAAATAAAACTAAAATTTAGAATAAAAATTTGTAGTTGGATTTGTATCTAATTCAACATAAAAACTAAAACTCATAGGATTAAAAGAAAGAGCCCACGTCAAGTACAAAGAAAAAACAAAATTCGTGTAAAAATAAATTAAAAGTAGCTATTTGATTTCCATACAAACATCAAAATAAAAATAAAATGCAAAACAAATTGAAAATTAGTAATTGCATTTGTATACTAATACCCATTTAAAACTAAAATTTATACCAAAAAATAAGTAAAATTAGTAATTTGATTTCCATACAAACTATAAAGTAAAATCCTAAATATCTTAAATTTAGAATAAAAATAAAATAAAAAATACCTATTGGATTTGTATACAATTCTAACCTAAAATTATATTAAAAAATCTATATCATGTATGATCCGACAACACGTAAATATAATTTGGAATAAAAATAGACAAAAATGCTAATTTGTTTTGCACAAGTATTCCAATTCAATTTCCATATGAATTTCTAAATAAAATCCTAAATAAATATAATAGGCGTAAAAGTTGAAGAAACATTAACTTTCATATTTCTGTATGACTTCCATAAAAAATAATTGAAATTTAGAATAAAACTAAAATAAAAAAGAAAGCCGAAAGTCGAAGGAGCCAAAAGCCGTGATGACGAGTGGTGAGCATCTGCATTGTTGAAAAAGTTAGTAGCAAAAGAAGCTTAATGATGGAAAGGCCCTAGTAGAGAGGAGATGAAATTTTGCATGGAATACAAGCTACAGAGGATATATATATCCATTAGGTGGCTAGATACGTCCCATCACTGTTGAGGGACATAACATCACACATGATGGTGGAAAAATTCTTCATGTTGTTAGATAATGACTAAAGCAAACATTTTAGCATTATAGAAGATGGGAGATCACCGCGTTAGTGAGAAAGCAAGATCGTTGAGTTGGCCAACGTTGAATAAGAGAAGGAACCGATATGGACCAGGCGTAAATCAAACATGTATAATAGCTGTATGTGTATATGCATACATGAATTCGTTTGAATCAAAACAAGTTGCAAAAAAACTCATAGTAGAGATGGCGCTACTCTATAGAATAGGCTTAGTGCCATTAGTAAAATCATAATAGGCTTGGGACCACTGGTGAGAGCATGATGGATGTCCCTAGTAGGGATAAACAATAATTGTACATGTATGCATTGCATGTTGATGTCATAACGTTCAACATTAAGTAATAATGGAAAGAAATAAATGATAATTATACAAAAGAGTATTGCATTAAAAGGGTAGCAGTTAAGAGGGATTGATAAAAAAATTGGGCTTGCTATTGGCGGTTGAAGCAGAAAAGTTATGGGATGACCAATAAGAGATATAAAATACACGGTTCTGCTAGGCAGCCAACGTGTGAGAAAGATACGTTCAAAGTAAATTGTCCTATGATGTATCAGTGTATACATGAGCAATGTACTCTAATATCATATAAAATAATCAGCCTATTACTTGAGATTAAATAAAGGTACACGTGTTGCATATATTTTGAAAAAGAGTTACTAATGGATAAATAACAGGGGTATATAGCTATACGATCTATGCAAGATGAAGAGGAGTTGCTACGTTTCTAAGAACCCCCCACAACTTATTATTCTTCATAATTTTTTCCATCAAAGCTTTTACTTTAATTACATCCCTTAAGTTGAATTTTTCTTCAAACTTCTATTGTCATTTCTAATGTTTATGATATCTTAAAAATCTAAAAAGTCTACGAAATACATTAATACATTCTCAAGCATATAAGTTATATCATTTGATACTATAAACTTTTAAAAAAATCTAACCGCGCAAATGTGCGGGTCATCCTGCTAGTTTTATAAAAATAATAGAAGCACCGTCAAATATTTTAAAAAATGTAAAAGCTTGATCATAATTTAAAATTTATGGTAGCATCTTTAGTAGT
The DNA here is from genome assembly GCA_036346375.1 of Guadua angustifolia. Lineage (NCBI taxonomy): Eukaryota > Viridiplantae > Streptophyta > Magnoliopsida > Poales > Poaceae > Guadua > Guadua angustifolia. Next base: position 49,297 of record JAYEVE010000574.1, on the reverse strand, counting down.
TCATGATCATACAAAAAAGCTTTCTAAAATAATTGAACTTCATTTGTCTTGTTTCAAAAAAGAAAAACAGAAGGAACATAAATAAGATAGTAGTAGTGTCAGAATTTTTAAAACTTCCTCTGCCTTGATCATCATTTGAAATTTTTATGAGAACAAAAGCGATGTGTCACTACCATTTACAAAAATTTTCAAAATTTTCTAACCTCTTTTTGACCATTTTTCACGAGGTTGAATTTTGCTGACTAAACCTTTTCGGCGAATCCAGACTAAGAGTCGAAGATGGCCGTGTTTTGCTACACAAAAACACGTAACAGTAAATGTTACTAGAATTGAACAAAGAGGGAAAAAAACTCTTAAGGAGACCAATAAGTTATAGGAGAAAGGAGTACCAAAAGTCAAATATCGTGTGCATGGAATAGATTGATCTTTTGCATGCATTTGGCATTAAGACCTGTAATGACTTTCTTAATCTGCAGTGACCAGAAACGTAGCATAAATAGAGTTGAGACATCAAACTCCAGTACTCCACATCTCACTGCTCATTCTCTAGTTTCGTTCACCCCAGGAGAGAATCCCCAGATGGAGATTTTCCTTTCTGCAGTCCTGGGTGAACTCACCACAAGATCCGTGAGTTTCTTGATCGATAGATACAACAAGCCGCCGGCGCTGGCCGTGCAGGATAGCCTAGAAAGGATTCTACTCCGGGCGCAGATCATCGTTGACGAGGCTGCTGGACGGCACATCACTAACAAAGGGATGCTCCAACAGCTGAACATGCTGAGAAGAGCGATATACCGAGGTTGCTATGTGCTTGACACCTTCAGATATCAAGCTCGTGGAGAAGAGGAGGCTAAAGACCAAGTTGTGAGTCACTCTTCTGCTCTATCTAAATTCCGTTCTGCAAAACGTCGTTGTTTCTCTGTTAGCAGAACATGTATTTCAAAAGAATTGCAAGAAGTGCTCGACAGTTTGAACACCATAATTCTTGATGCGAGTGAGCTAGTCGTGTTCTTGAAAAGCTATCCTCGCTTGTACAGACAGCCATATAGCATGCATCTCTTGTTGAACAAGTGCATGTTTAACCGCCAAATGGAAATGGAACTGGTCATCAACTTCCTGCTACACGCAGGATCCCCTAGTGTTGACAATCCTGATGTCCTACCTATTGTCGGCCCAGGGAGAGTGGGGAAGAGCACCCTTGTCGCTCATGTCTGCAATGATGTAAGAGTCCGTAATTATTTTTCACGTATTGTCTTCTTGGGTGACAATGATTTTAGAGAAGGAATGCTAGAGATGAAATATCAAAATTGTTCCTTGAACGAAGACGGGAGATTGCTGGTTGTTGTTGAGGTAGTTGGGGATCTCAATGAAGGTGCATGGAAAAGGTTAAATTCTGCTTCTAAGCAGTGCACGACACATGGTAGTAAAATCATAATCACGAGCCGATCAGACAAGATCATGAAGTTTGGAACAACGCAGGCTCTAGCACTTAAAAATCTGTCTCTTGAAGCGTTTTGGTATTTCTTCAAGGTGAATACGTTTGGAAGCACAGATCCTGAGAAGCACCCAAGATTTGCATATTTAGCCATGGAGATGGCCAGGGCGCTGCATGAAAATCTCATTGGTGCAAATGTTATTGCTTGCTTGTTGAGAGAAAACTTTAACATCCACTATTGGTGCAAGTTCCTGTCATTAGTGAGAGGGCACATACAGAACAATATCTCTAAATTTGGTGAACATCCACTTGATCTTATGAAGAACAACAAACCCATTTATCTTCTAAGAATGGGTAGAGCTACTGAAGATTTATTGGTTTGTGATCAGTATCAAACATGTTCTTCTCAAGAGGATATGCCCAAGATAACAATCCAAGATGTGCTGCATGGAAGCGTTAGGCCTCATGGAATATTTTAAGTCCTCGTATGGAATTCTCAGATACCGCCCTACCATAACTATATATATAATTGTGAGATCCGAGAGCCACAGAGTAGTACAGTCATTAAGAAGAAGCGCTCTGTGAATAACAGAATTGTACTTGGTTAATTTTGTCACTGTATAGGAGCATATGTTAGATCACAGTTGAATAACTGTACTATTGTTTTCTTACATGTAAACCCCATGTGTTGACTAGGAGAATAATGCATGACGATGAGACAAATTTTCATAAGCTATATTAATTATAAGTGCTTGTCAATGGTTTTGAATTCGCTTTTTCAGTTCAACCGTGCAAGTCTTTTAGCCAACGCTCAATTAAGTGCTAGAAGGCAAAAAGGCTTAAATATTACATGGCCGTGTGTTCTTGAAATCTGAATTTGTCACACCATCTCAGCCGGAGAGTGAAATTGCAACAATATCTCTAAAAATGTCTGAAGATATATTTGTTTATGGTCAGTATCAGACATGCTCTTCTCAGGAGGATATTCCCAAGATAGCAATCCTAGATGTGATGTATGGAAGCGTTAAGCCTCACGGAAAATTTGAAGTCCTCACATGGAAATCTCAGATACCGCCCTACCATAACTATATCTATACTTGTGAGATTCGAGAGCTACAGAGTAGTACAGTCGTTAAGAGGAAGCGCTCTCTGAATAACAGATGAGAGGTGCACAAATATTAAAGCATGAATGAATGGTAGATAGTGATTACTTACGCCTTCGCTTGTTTCAGGATTTGTATAATTTATATTGAAAGAGAAAGCATTGAAGCACTGCTCCTTGAGAGGGTGTTGGATCACAGTTGAACAACTGTACTACTATTTTCTTATATGTAAACTCAAGACATGCTCTTCATGACGTTGACTTGCAGAATAATGCATGACGTTGAGACAAATTTTCATGGCTATTTTAATTGTTGGTGCTTATCAATGGTTTTCTCTTCGTTTTTTCAGTTCAGCCGGTCAAGTCATTTAGCCTACACTCAATTAAGGACAAAATGGATATGCTTCTTGCTGCAATTGCAGGTGAACTGGCCACCAGATCCATATATTTCATGACCGACAGGTGCTCAAGGCCGACAAAAACTGTAGTTAGAGGAGAACCTGCAGCAAATGTTGTTAGGCTGAGGAACTGGCAGATCAGAAAAAACAAGGCATACACTGACAGCTTAGCAGAGCCAGAGAAGCCATGTACACACCAAAGCTACTACACAAATTAAGCCAATGACAAAGATAACAAAGTGGGGGCTGTTTGTGTTTAGCTTTTGATTCTGGATTCTGGTCCCAAAAGCAAAATAAAAAACAAATAGTCCGATTCTAGAATCCGATTCTTACAATCCAGCCCACCTATATACACTAGAATCCACAATCCACTTGTATGTGCTTTTCGATTCCAGCTTTTGGAGAATCAGCATCTCTATAACCACAATCTAGAATCAGCTTTTGGAGAATTCAAAGCAAAAACAAACAGGCTCTGAGTCATTCTTTTACTCTTGTCTGAATTTAATCCATATAAAGGTCTCTGTTTCTCCATGGGGGGTAGGTCTAGCTTGAGCATGTGATTTGCAACATGATCTAGCCGTTGTGGGTGAGCTTATTGTGTTCCCTGAAGAGCTATCCTCCGATGCACCGTCAACTTCATAGCACGCATTTGTTCATGGACAAGTGCATGTTTGGCCGCCAAACAGAAATGGTGCAAACCATTAGCTTCTTATTGCAAATAGAGCATCCTAGTGGAAATTTTTTTGGCGTCTAACCAGTTGTTGGTCCACTGAGTGTTGGCAAGCGCGTCCTCTCAAAGAATTTAGGGTATAAGCAGGCACATACTACTGGAAAGTGTGCGCCACGAAAAAGAAGAATCGGATGGCTAGCAACGCCGCTGAGCACGTAGCTCACCTAGCTAAGGGTCTGTTTGGATCCATGCAGCTAATAGTTAACTGCTAAAAATTAGCTGGAGTGGATCCAAACACCCCTAGCTAATAGATCAGCTAACTATTAGCTGGATACTCAGCTAATGGTTATCTCATTAGCTAGCCAAACCCAACTAACAACAGCTAATAGGTGGCATTTAACCAAAATACCCTTCGCGTCTACCACCAATAGCATTTAATAGCATGGGTATTCTGAACAATAGTATCTATTAGCCACATATTAGCTGGTGGATCCAAACACCCTTCAGCTAAAAGTTAGCCAGCTAATAGTTAGCTAGCTAAAAGTTAGCCAGCTAATAGTTAGCTAGCTAATATTAGCTAGGAACTATTAGCCAGCTAACTCTTAGCTGCTAATGGATCCAAACAGGCCCTAAGACTCACCCGGGTTGCTCACGGAGCGTGTGTAGTCTATGTTTGTAATTTGACTGTTGTTCTCTTTTAATAAAACGCCAGAGTTCTTGACTAATTTTTTAAAGGAGGAGCCAGCGGCCCAGAAGAAAAACAGATCACCTACGGCGCGGCTACGGAGATGAGCTACAGTGTTGCTACAGGGACGTGTTACAGTGATGTTACTGAGTCGCACAGCGATGGGCTACATGTAACACCCAGGCGCTCCAAGCCTACTGCGAATGCTACCAAAAACTCCAAATACAAAGCGACACATGTACGAAAAAGACTGAAATTGAATTTAATCACTAAACTCTTAAGCGGCCTAAGAAAAACTAAGTCACCGAAATTTACAAAATTTAAGCATGACCTCTCTAGAATGGAGGACATCCACTCGTGAACAGATGAAAACATGCAGATAATATGATATCATTCTAGCAGGTCCTTAGTTAACCAATCACACATCCAATAGATGGTAATAAACTCCACCACGACTAACATTTCATTACAACTTTATTAATTACTGACGGACTTTACAAGTTAATTTAAATGAGGAGGTAGTGATGAAGTCGTGCACGTGTTACTACTCCCATCCCGTGAGTCGACCTTCAAGGTACCTAAAACAAGAAACAACAAGCGTGAGTCCAAGACTCAAAGAAAGTACACAAGCGTAACAATTCCGGTTTATCGTAAGTAAAACAAGAACTTGACCATAAGAGCAAGTAATACAAAGGAAGCAACATCCAAAAAAAATCGCATTTTGTACCCATTAAAAACAAAACTTGACTAAACCAAATTTCATCGCAATTAAGTAATAAACTTGATAATAAAACCATTCAATGCCAAAGAAACATTCTTGGACTCTAAATCCAACGTCTCCGACTTAACTACTCCTTGTCGCAACTCAAACCATTTTCATCATTTGAATTTGAGTTCATAACTCGACTTCACTCCCGATATTCATACAACATAATTAGCAAGACAAGGAAATCGCTAATTCATCAAATTCAATTCAATCTCCCTTTTGGGTTGAGTCCACGAATCAACCTTCAATTACCACAATCACCATCCAATTGACACACCATTTACCACAACACTCATTATGAAAGATGCAATGCACATGAATGCTCATTTCCATGCACGTCATCGTCTTGCCGGTGCCCACCGTCGGTTGTGCACCCTCACGTCCCTTCCATCCCGTAGATGGAAGGTGCCTACTCTTCTTGTCTCGCTCCCATTCATCTCGATGAATGGGACTATGAGGTAGGACTTTCGTGTTCACTACGTGTGAACACAGAGGCTCAGATCAAGATGGGTCGCCTTCCATTATGAATGCACAAATGCAATTTTTCATGAATGAAATGCAACTTTTCATTCAATGCATACACAAACATATCATATCCACATACACACACATAGCCAATTCTCACATTCCTAAGTCACTAGCGGTAATTGTACAAGCAGATTCAACCATAAGGTATGGCAACTCATGACAGCGTTTCTATCATTCAACCACATCCTCGACCCAAGAACCAAGTTCACACAATACACTTGCGTTAAATGCTCACATATACTATCTTTATAAAGGACTTAACCGTTTGAACCAAACCCATGTTAGTCCCAATCACTCGAACAATCTACTCACTATAATCAACCTTACTAAAAGCTCGGTCTCACTTAGAGTTCATCTAATTAACAGAGCAACAATTAAACTAAGGAGCATCACATATGAACACACATCCACACTCAATAACACGGTGTAGTTGCATCAATTCCTTAAACTTTTAATCATCATAGACATTTTCATAAGAGGAGCACTTTCTAGTTATAGCCAAGCAAGGCTTACCTCTTGCGTATGCATCGACAATTACTTACGTTAAGAGCAAACAACCGCTTAATCCTCCTAGCCGCAATCTAGGGTATGCACTTACCTTTAACTTCTCGAACTAGAGTGGCGAGAGGTTGATGCCACACCGGGTCACATCACCGCAAATAAATACATTTTACTCAAAACATACCAACAAAACAAATACAAGACTTATATCGACTTGATCCTACGATCCATTCCCAAACCGAAAAACATAAATCTGCTTAACGGGACAGCAGCGCTCTAAAGAGCCTAACTCCTAATTGGTTTAGCGAAAAATGGGATCCTTACCTCTATTTAACCATAAGAGGCTAATCTACAGCTCGCCATGGCCACTCATGCGAGAGATGCCACGAAGGCCACCAAATCATACACTAAAGTTCAGCCAAGAAACTGAGCTCGCTGAAATTCCCAGCCGGGACAAAACTTCCAAATGGCGTAACTTTTGATTGGCTTATCGGATTTTTGCGTTCTTGCACTTGAAACGACCATGAGGAGATAAACTACGCATATATCACAGCCGCTTGCTCAGCCAACTTACCCTCTGCTCCCAGATCGAAGACGAACAGAGGATACAGATTACCCGACTTACTCTGGACAGCCCTCACGAAAAATGCCATAACTTTCAAACGGCTGAACGAAAATTAGCGATTTCGGTCTCTATTGAAAGGTAATTCGATTATCTACAACTTTCGTTATAGCCAAACCCCCAGGAAACGCTTGCAGAATTTTTCATTAGCAGTTCTAACTGAGGACGAAAATCTGCCTGAAGCAGAAATTCCCAACTACTCTAGTCTCTCCATTCCCCAACCTCCTACATCACAAAAATCAGGATCCTAGCTAAGCAATAGCACAAACACCTTGTATGCAAGCCAAATGGAGGTTCACCACCTAGGGTTTTTACCTCAATCCTTCTCATGGAGGAAGAAAGGAGGTGGGGGAGAGGCTGCAGGTGCTGTTGCCGGCAAGGAGACGCAGGGAGGAACCGCCGGCCAGGGGTGCCGGAGCCACCAAGGCTCGCCGGTGCTACTGACCATCCTCAACTGCAGCTGCTGCCGCTCCAGTTGCTGCTGTTGCTGCCGCTCCATCTGAAGAGAAGTGGAAGGGAGGAGGCGACTGGCAAGGGAGGCGTTGCTTCTTGCTTCTGCTGCTGCTGCGTCGAACCAGGAGGAGAGGCGCAGAGGAGGCGCTCAGCCTGGAGGAGACTCGGTAGGAGGATGTCGTTGGAGGAAAAAAAATGGGGAAGGGAGCAGGCAACCAGCACTTGGGAACAAGTGGCCAGGAAGATGGGGAATCGGCTGGGAACAAAAAAAATCAGTCAAGTGAAGCAAGGGCAGCCACACAAGAGAGAGAGAGAGAGATTTGGTGAGGGAGGGAAAATTTCTAGAAAACCCCCCCTAAAACCAAAGTCTAACTTTAAGCCCTTGAAGCTAATCAACTGATTTCAATTCTTGGCGCGAAACGACAATTAACAAGAAAAACAAATTTGCCGCCAAACTAAACGACATGGAGAAAACACCCATTCCGATAAATATTTCACGGAAAAACTAAAAACCTTTAATAAACTACGAGCGACAAAACTTTTCTCCAGAAGAAATCCTTGAATCAAGAAAATGAAGACAATTCCGGCCAAAAACCCAGGAAAACGATTTTGCGGTATTACACTACAACGCTCCTGTCGGCAGTAGCGCACGAAAAAGAAACCAAAGAAAGCGACAGCTACAAAGGAAAGACAAGAAACAGGAAGTGAGAGAAAATAAAGAGAAGAAAGAAGAATAAAAGAAGAGAAAAATTTTGTGAGATTACTTGAGGTTTGTGCTATTATATAAAGAGAAGAAAGAAGAATAAAAGTCAAAGCTACGTTTTGAAAACTGTTTTGATGTCTAAAACAACAAATATTCATGACCGGAGAGTAGTTTGCACCAATTCACATTGGTACCTTGAACCTTAAGAACTAGCACTAGGGGAGAATCGAAGGAAGTAAGAGCAGCGTAGGCTGCACGGCAAATTCTGCAGACAAACAGATGGTGATGGTTTGTTCAGTAAGCGAAGACCCAAGAGTCGAGTTGGTCCTGTTGCTAATTAGTAGAGTACATGTAATAAAGAAGGAAAGAAAAACTCAGGCAGTAGTAGTCGTCGGCAGGTACAGGAGAGAGGAAGCCCAATTGTCAAAGATCATGAGCATGGAATGAGGGTGCCCCGTGGCCAGAGCTCCAGGTCACGGTGACCGGCGAGGAGCGAGAAAGCCAGCATCAGCCTCATTAGCATACTCAAATGTCAAATTAAGAAGAGAGAGGAAACCCAAATGTCAAAGATCGTGTGCATGGAATGGATTGATTTTTACAGCTTCAAAAAAAGAATGGATTGATTTTTGGGCGCTCCGAGCAAAGATGCCGAGACATTTTCTATGGTAATTCCTCTCTCTCTCTCTCTCTCTTGTTCTTGTTCGTCCTTTGCTCTCTCAATTTTGACCACGAGGCTTGACTTTCCTAACAAGCAGTGACCAGAAGCAGAGCTCACCAAAAGGATTTTAGATGAATTTAGAAAGAAAAAAAATTAATCAGAGTTAGAATGAAGGACATTGGACCTTTTGAACATCATATGAAATGATGAAATTCCAAAAAATAGAGCTCTCGTCGAACTTGGAGAAGAAGGGGATGCCAATGGTGCTTTGTTGAGATTCTTCCAAAATTGTTCAGCTACGTTGTAGAGAACACGAAGGAGAAGATCAAGCAAAAATTTGAGCTTCAATGTAGGTGGAGAGTACGTGATCATGGGAGCTCACCAAAAATTCACTGGAATGGAGGAAGAATGGCTTGTACAAGGAGATCCGGAGGGTGGATTGCAAAAAGTCAAAGAGTTCAGTGTGTGAAATGAGTAGGGAAAGCTGTGGTTCAATTTATAGGGAAATCGAAGTAGTGGATCAGCCAGAAATGCTCGCTGGAGTTATGGCCAAAATAGTGGAATTGCAACTGAAGAGTTGCCCATAATTTAGTGTGGGTCAGTTCAGTTTTGGGTCGGTTCAGGGCCTGAGAAGTGGATCGAGTCTAGAGAATTTTTTTTGAAATACTATATTAATTTCGAAAATAATTACTTTTCAAGTAGTGCTTCCATACTTTCCCTCATAATGCAAGTTGCATAAATCTTAAAATAAGCGAAGAGATAAATAATCACTATCTATTTTTCATTCATGCTTCAATAGTTGTGCAATTGTAAAAAAAGCATTGAAGCACATCTCATATTTTTCTACTAGAAATTCATAGCAAAATCAGATTAAATCAAGAAAAATAGCAAATAAATGATCATAAATTCGGAAATATTAATACATACCTAATTAAACAATTAAAGCAGGAACAAAATATTAATAAATAAAATAATATTGTTCTTTTTACATAGTTATTTATTTATAAATGCTAATTTTTAACATATAAAAATAGCAAATAAAGTTGAAAAGTTTGGGAAAATTCACTAAAATTCCGAAGATATTGAACTTAATAAAATTATTTTTAAATTAACGTTAGTTTTATTTTTATACAGAAGTTACTTTTTAATTTCTAAAAATAGGAAAAAACTTTTTAAAAATAAGAAAATTCAAGGAAAATTATTAGAAAATATAGAAAATTGTATTATTTTCTAAAATTTCAAAGAAGCCAATAAAATAATATTTAAATTTTAAATAAAGAAAATTTTCTATACTTTGTGATATTTCAAAACTGAAGTTTGAAATTTCAAAATCCTCACTAGGTTTATTAAAAGCATTTTTCTTTATTGAAAAAATTAGAAATCCTAGATAAATGCCAAAATTCAAAATTGACCAAATTCAACTCATATACTTGCATTCCTCATTTATAAATTTTGGGATGTTACATATAATTTTGTTGGGTTATATAAATGTATTACAATTGAAAATTAAAGTCAAAGCTATATTTTAGAGATCATTTTGATGTCCAAAACAACAAATATTCAAGACAGGAGACAGTAGTTTGCACCAATTCACCACCTCTTGGTGCCTCGAACCTTAAAAACTAGCACTAGGGGAGAATCAAAGGAAGTAATAGCAGCGTAGGCTGCACGGCAAATTCTGCAGATAAGCAAGGACCCAAGAGTCGAGTTGGTCCTGTTGCTAATTAGTAGAGTGCATGTAATAAAGAAGGAAAGAAAAACTCAGGCAGTAAGTAGTCGTCAGCAGGTACAGGAGAGAGGAAGCCTAGTTGTCAAAGATCATGTGCATGGAATGGATTGATTTTTACAGCTTCAAAAAAAGAATGGATTGATTTTTTGGGCGCTCCGAGCAAAGAGGCCGATTCATTTTCTATGGTAATTCCTCTCTCTCTCTCTCTCTTGTTCTTGTTCGTCATTTGCTCTATGAATTTTGACCACGAGGCTTGACTTTCCTAACCAGAAGTGACCAGAAGCAGAGCATAAATTGGGTTTTAGAGACATCACATTCCTCGATTCAATGTTCATTCTCTTGTCCTCCCGTTGCACACTCTTCCTGAGGACAGAGCCCCGCAAATGGAGATATTCCTTTCAGCGGCATTGGGTGACCTCGCCAATAGACCCACCAGTTTCTTCATCAATAAACAATAACTTGAAAGTACCGCGAACTCTGACTGGTCATCTACTTGGGTGTTCGTGTTCTACTGCTATTTCCTAGTTGACTGTCTATCAATGTACTGATGCAGGGCTGATTAGTTGATTTACATTGCTGTAATTTTGAGCAACCAGATAATCTCTGCTGCCAAAATTGGTATAAGGTTAGTAGTTGCTTTTCATACACGACTCGATGTTCTTGCTGTGCCCCCGAGCTCCAGTTTAGTTGTGTATTCAAGTGGTTGTATGATTCTATTCTGTTACACTGTCTTGAGGTGCTACGGACATTGCTGTGTACGACAGAGGGAATCAAATCTTAAGGGGACCGAGTGTAACTAGAAATTCCTTCCGAATGATGTTCATGGATTACTATTTGGTCTGATAAAATACAAGAATCAGCTCCTGTATTTGGTGACTATTTTGAAGCACTCAAGAACCCTTCCCTTCGCCAATGCAGTGGGTCATCACTAGCTCCAAGAAAGTAAGCCATTCTGCTTGTATCCATGAAAGGCCCAGTCAATTAACCGTTACAATATAGCTGTTACAAAAAAAATGCAAGTGACCGTTAAAACATAGCCGTTACGATGGCCGTTAGAATAAATTTTAAATTCCTGCCTTTAAAAATAGCCGTTCGAATTTTTCCTGGTAAAAAATAAGTGTTGCTTATACAGTGGTTATGAAATATCATTCTAATATTGGAGGGAGAAAATAGAGATCGTAGGATTTGGAAAATGCTGTTGGAGATGATCTAAGATGATAAAAAAGGGATGATTCCGAAGAAAACTAGCACAGCTTAGGCTGTAAGCAAAGACGCAAGAGTCAAGAGTTGTACCAGTTGCTAATCAGTCTAGTAAAAATGTAATAAAGAAAGAAAGAAAAGCATTATAACAGTGGTCAGCAGTTACAGGAGAGACGAAGGAAGCCCAACTGTCAAAGATCATGTGCATGGAATGGATTTTCCGATTTACGGTGCTCAGAGCAGAGACTGAGCCATTTCCGATTTTCCATGGTAATTCCTCTCTCTCTCTCTCTCTCTGTGTGTGTGTGTGTGTCTCTGTTCTTGTTCGTCATTTGCTCTCTGTATTTGACCACGAGATTTGACTTTCCTAACCAGCAGGGCATAAATAGGGTTTCAGAGACATCACATTCCCTGACTGAGGACAGCCCGCAAATGGAGATATTCCTTTCTGCGGCCTTGGGTGAACTCGCCAATAGATCCATCAGTTTCTTCATCAATAAATACTCCAAGCAGCCGGCGCTGGCCGTGGAGGATAGACTACAAAGGATTCTACTCCGGGCACAGATCGTCGTCGAGGAGGCTGCAGGGCGTCACATCACAAACCAAGGGATTCTCCAACAGCTGAGCATGCTGGGAGATGCAATGTACCGAGGCTACTACGTACTTGACACCTTCAGATACCTTGCTCACCAAGAAGGGGAGGCTAAAGATCAGGTGGTGAGTCATTCTTCAGATATATCTAAATTCAATTATGCAAAACGTTTCTGTCTCTCCAGTAGCAGCACACAGACTTTAAAAGAACTGCAAGAGGCACTCGACGGTTTGAACACCATGCTTCTTGATGTGAATGAATTAGTCGTGTTCCTGGAAAGCTACCCTCGTTTGTATTGCCAGCCTTATAGCATGCATCTCTTGTTGGACAAGTGCATGTTTGGCCGCCAAATGGAAATGGAACTGGTCATTAACTTCCTGATGCACGTAGAACCCCCTAGTGTTGGCAATCCTGATGTCCTACCTATTGTCGGTCCAGGGAAAGTGGGGAAGAGCACCCTTGTCTCTCATGTATGCAATGATGTAAGAGTCCGTAATTATTTTTCACGTATTGTCTTCTTGAGCAACAATGATTTTAGAGATGGAATGCTTGGGATGAAATATCAAAATTGTTCCTTGAACGAAGGCGGGAGATTGCTAGTTGTTGTTGAGGCAGTTGGGGATCTCAATGAAGGTGCATGGAATAGTTTGTATTCTGCTTTTAAACAGTGCCAAACAAGTGGCAGTAAAATCATAATCACAAGCCGATCTAACAAGATCATGAAGTTTGGAACAACGCAGGCTCTAGCACTTAAACATCTGTATCATGAAGCTTTTTGGTATTACTTCAAGGTGATTACGTTTGGAAGCACAGATCCTGAGATGCACCCAAGATTTGCATGTTTGGCCATGGACATAGCCAGGGCGCTGAATGGAAGTTTCGTTGGTGCAAACATTACTGCTTGCTTGTTGAGGGAGAACTTTAACATCAACTATTGGTGCAAGTTACTGTCATTTCTGAGAGGCTACATACAGAAACATCTCTCTAGATTTGGTGAACATCCATGTGATCTTTTGAAGGACAATAAACCCACTTATCTTCGAAGAATGGGTAGAGCTACTGAAGATTTCTTGGTTTATGATCAGTATCAAACAAGCTCTTCTCATGAGGATATTCCCAAGACAACACTCCAAGATGTGATGTATGGAAGCGTTAGGCCTCATGGAAAATTTGAAGTCCTTGCATGGAAGTCTCAGATACCGCCCTACCATAACTATATCTATACTTGTGAGATTCGGGAGCTACAGAGTAGTACAATAGTTAAGAGGAAGCGTTCTCTGAATAACAGAACGGTACTTGGTTAATTTTGTCATTGTATAGGAGCATATGTTAAATCACAAGTTTTTCTTTCTTTGGAAGGGTGCTAGATCATAGTTGAACAATTGTACTACTATTTTCTTACAAGACAGGGCGCTACATCACAGTTGAACAATTGTACTACTATTTTCCAGTGTTCGAAAATTCGGTACTTGGCGGCGATATTACGGCCGATATTGCGGTTGGCGGCTATAAACGCAATGAATTCAGCCCTTGGCGGCCTGTTTGGCGACTAGACCGAAATTGCGGTCCTTGGCGGGTCTTGGCGGTCTTTGGCGGTCCTTGACGGCTGGCACAAAACTATGAGAGAGACCATTTTGATCTATTGTTTACATGACCTGATGACCATGGTTGAAAGATTCATGTCGTCGCCCTCAAAATAAGGTACACTAAATCACTAACATAGTACTTACTACTTAGTTTATTATTTGATTAATTGAGTAGTATTTGTTCAAGTATTTTAGTTTAATATTCTACTTTAATATTTGATGTCTTGCAATTTGCAAATAACTAGAAAAGAAAAACTAAAAATTTTTATTCATAATAAAATTGATAATATATATGAATTATATTAATTCTTGGCACGAGGACCAAAACGCCGAGACCATAATTGCGCCAAAATACTGACCTTGGCGCTGAGCGTGCCTAACAGAATGAATCACGAGCGAACTCTTGAACACTGCTATTTTCTTACAAGATTTTTTACTATCTTTGGTCGTATCAAAATTTACATTGAGGTAGTACTAAAAGATACCACCCAAAGATGGTAAAAGATATCTTTTCTTACATGCGAACCCCATGTATTGTTAATTCTATTTATGATATTTATATGTGACGATAATTTGACAACAATATTTGTGACAAATAATATTTATTATGGATTATGATATTTATTCGATGAATAATTTATTTGCGAAAGAAAAAGGTACTTTGTTGGGTTTGGTTTATGTGCAACAAGAGGTGCGGCGTAGGCTACAAATGAGGCTTATATCGACGCCTTACGATCACGAGACGGTTTTGAAAAACCGCTCGCGATATGGAACATCACTGACGGTTATGTACTCAAACCGTCGGTGTAGATATCCGAGCGGTTTTATATTACAGCGATGCATGTGATGTAAGAAATATCATAGACGGTTTCTAAATATAACCATCTCGTGATGGCTCTGATACTCATTACGAGCGGTTTCTAAGTAAAATCGTGCGGTAATCCTGACGGTTATATAACACAACCGTCTGTAATATCTACAGTAGTCATTACAGTCTGTTATATTTAGAAACTTTCTGTGATATTTCTTACATCACAGACGGCTATAATATAAAACCGTCTGTGATATCTCATGTATAAACAGAGCCTCCAGCCACTTCGTTTATAGGGTTTCGGTTTCTATCCTGAGACTGGCTGTGGAAGTGAGGCGATTTTGTGAAAGAAGGCCATTGATTTTGAAGGGTGATATTAGATTCATTTGATTTTGGTGATCTCAGGTTAGTAATGAGTTCTAATTGCATGCATCCAATTCAATATCTAGGTTAGTTAGGAGAGAATTAATTTAAAGATTGTTTGATTAGATCTAGCTTGTAGTTGGATCCATATGTTGTTTGTGATATTTGGTTAGTAATGTGTTTTAATTGCATTGTATTCAACATCTAGCTTGATAAGAAAGGAATTTGATAATTTTTTTAGATCTAGCTTGTAGAACCATGTGTTGGTTGTTTGATCTAAGGTTAACTAGTCATGGTTCTATTTGCATAATATTATATTCGATCATGATGTAGCTAGCTAGCTTGGTAAGGATAGAATTTAAAGATTGTTTAGATCTAGCTTATAGATCAATTCAAGTCTTTTGGTGATCTAAGGTTAGTAATGGGTTCTAATTTCATTATTATATTGAAGATTAATTTGAATTGTGTTAATTATTTCTTTGTGATGTAATTAAGGTATGTAATTGCATAATTAGTTTAAGAATGTGTGCATACACACTACACCGTGCATAATATTTAACACTAAGTGTTACATGTATAGCGTAGATGGATCAAAAATTTGGATGTCTGTGAGAACCGTTTGAGTGTTGAGTACCTTAATGGCGTCTCCACTTTTAAAAGAGCTGCAGAGGAGGATGTGTTTAATAAGGGGTGCAATTCATGTCATGTCCATGCATTGATTGCGAAAATCTGAAGATGTTTCAAAACTTAGCGCAGATCGAAGCACACTTGATTCGGAGGGGTTTCAAAAGGGACTATACATGTTGGACCAATCATGGCGAAGAGCATAATATACAGGAAGCAACAAGTAGTGTTAATATCATTGACGAAGTCAATGATATGTCGGATGATCATATCGATTGTGCTTCCGATGAGGACATGTTGCAGGATGACAATTTGGATCGAGATCTTTGTGCGATCACGAAGGAAACCTTGATGACGGGGAATATGGAAAGTTCGGGGCTTGATGGAGGACTCGGAGAAACCTTTATTCGCAGGATGCAAGTTGAAATATACAAGGTTATCATCTGTGCTTGAACTACTCAAATTGAAGGCAAGCAACGGTTGGTTCGACAAGAGTTTCACAGTGCTGTTACGTCTATTGGCGGACATGCTTCCAGAGGGAAGCGAGTTGCCGACAACCACCTACAAAGCCAAGAAGGTTCTTTGTCCCTTGGGAATAGAAGTAGAAAGAATACATGCATGTCCAAACGATCAGTATCTGTCTTGCAAAGAGTACACAAACTTGCATATATGTCCGTTGCAACGCATCTCGGTACAAGCGTAAGAGTCATTCAGATGATGATGGCGAGAGCATTGAGGTGAAAAAGGACCTCTGCTAAGGTGGCATGGTATCTGCAGTAATTCCCTGTTTGAAGCGTTTGTTTGCGAACCCAAAGGAGGCAAAAGCTGTTGTGTTGGCACTTTGAGGAGCGTAAGAATGATGGAATGCTAAGGCACCCTGCTGATTCCATCCAGTGGAGAAACATCGATAGGAGCTTTCAAAAATTCGGTGCAGATTCGAGAAATATAAGGTTTGGATTGAGTACAGATGGAATGAATCCTTTCGGTAACATGAGCAGCCGGCATAGCACTTGGCCCGTAAATCTTTGTATCTACAACCTTCCTCCTTGGTTGTGTATGAAGCAGAAGTACATTTTGTTGTCTTTGCTTATCCAAGGACCAAAACAACATGGGAACGATATTGATGTGTACCTAGCTCCATTGGTGGAAGATCTAAAAACACTGTGGATTACCGGGGTACACGTATGGGATGCGTACAAACGAGAGAACTTTACTTTGCACTGCTTGTTATTCTGCACCATAAATGATTACCCTGCCCTTGCTAACCTGTGAGGCCAGAGTACAAAAGGAACCAAAACCTGCACTCACTGCTTAGATGATACCGAGAGTGTATGGCTGAATCACTCCCGCAAAACCGTGTACATACGTCACCGTAGGTTCCTTCGGAGGAATCACCCATATCGCAAGATGAAGCAACTTTTCGACAGAAGGAACGAAAATGGTTCAGCTCCATGGCGTTTGAGCGGGAGAGATGTTCATGACATTGTTAAGAATTTGGATGTTGTGTATGGAAAGGGACGTAAATCAAATACCCGTGAAAAGAGCATGTGGAAGAAGAGATCAATATTTTGGGACCTACCTTACTGGGAGCACCTAGAAGTTCACCACTGCATCGATGTCATGCACGTAGAGAAGAATGTCTATGACAGCGTGATTGGTCTCTTACTCAACATTAAGGGTAAAACAAAGGATGGTATCAACGCACGGCTTGACTTGGTCGATATGGGCATAAGACCGAGTTAGCACCGAAAGAGACCGATAAAGGCCGACGTGCTTGGAACACCGCTGTTATACTCTGTCAAAGGCCGAAAGAACTGAACTGTGCCAGTGCTTGCATGATGTGAAAGTTTCGTCCGGTTACTCCTCCAACATGAAGAGACTTATTTCGTTGGAAGATTTGAAATTAACCGGCATGAAGTCTCATGATTGTCATGTGCTGATGACACAGATGCTCCCTATCGCAATTAGAAGTATTTTGCCGGTCAAGGTCCGAGAGGCAATCACTAGGCTGTGTTATTTCTTTAACACAATCGTTTAGAAGGTCATCGATCCTGAAGGACTAGATGCTCTGTAAGCTGAGGTGGTGATGACTCTGTAATCTTGAGATATATTTCCTCCATCATTTTTGATATCATGGTCCATCTCATTGTTCACCTTGTGACGAGATAAAGATATGCGGCCGGTGTTCCTCGTAGCATGTACCCGTTCGAGAGGTACATGGGAATTCTCAAGTCTTCGTCTGGAATCGATCTCGTCCGGAGGGTAGCATTGTAGAAGGTTATGCAAGAAGAGGCCGTCGAGTTCTGCGTCGATTACATGGCCCAGTCGAACCGATAGGTGTGCCTCGATCTCGCCATGAGGGAGGCTCCAGGTATCGGGACCATCGGAAGGAAAGCAATCATGCCTGATTCGGTTGCGTATGCTCGAGCCCATTTCACGATTTTGCAACACATGGCTGTAGTGTCCGCCTATATCGTCGAACACAAGCAATGGCTAAGGCAAAAGAATCCAGCACGGCAGGAGTCTTGGATCACGAGACAGCATAACCTTCAGTTCAACAAATGGTTGAAGGAGCGACCTATCACTGGGAGCTCGTCAGATGACACGCTGACATGGTTAGCAAAAGGACCAATTTTTACGGTTATCACATGGAAAGGATATGACTTAAATGGGTACACATTTTACATGAGAGATCAGGATATGAAGAGCACAAACCAGAACAGCAGTGTCTGCATAGATGCATTCAATAATACCGCTGAGTTGACGAGAAGCTCCTACTATGGGTTCATAGAGGAGATATGGGAGCTCGACTACATACTTTTCAAGATTCCTCTATTTCGGTGCCGTTGGGTTCACCTCCAGCACGTAAAGGTTGACAAGAATGGCATCACTACTATGGACCTCGAACGTGTCGGATACCAAGATGAACCATTCGTACTCGCTAACCAAGTTGTTCAAGTCTTCTATGTAATCGACCGTCCAACAAGAAGCGCCACGTAGTTCTTCAGGAAAAAGGAGAATTGTGCGAGTTGAGAATGTAGTAGATGAGGAAGAGTACAATCAATTTGATGAGTTGCCACCTATCGGAAATGACATCCTGGTCCCAGAAGAACAACATGAGGAAGCAAGCTACACACGCGTCGATCATCATGAAGGGCTAATTTTCATACAAAAGAATAAGCATGTGGAGTAGTTATGAGAAGGGTGCATTGTCATCATGTTTACTAATTTTCATGTGTAATAATATTACATTAATGCTATTGTAAGGATGATACGACCCATCATGCTTTGTACATATGATTGTGATGATCTTTGTAAGTAGCTTGTGAAGCATCTGAATTATGTCAGTGAAAAGTATATATCACAGACGGTTCTATAACATAACAGTCTGTGATATAATCTCCTGTATATATCTCCGTCTGTGAGACCTTATTCACAGTGCGCAAACCCTAACCCTCTGTGACATTTTGTCTCCGCGCGCCTCCCCTTGGCGTACGTGCTTCCGCGGTGGCCTCCCCCTCTCGGCGTCCTCCCCGGCATCGACCTCCCCCTCGGTGTCCTCCCCCGCAGCGACGTGCTCCCCATCGTTGTCCTCCGCCGCAGCGACGTGCTCCCCCTCAGTGACCTCCCCCGCGGCCTTTGTGAATGCTCTAGATATATTCCTCTGTGAATGTTCTATGAATGCTTTGAGTGCTATTCCTTAGTGAGTACATTTGTTATTTTGCTCTCTGTGATTGCTGCATTGTGGTTGCTCTATGATGAACTAGGGTAAAAGAATGATTAGAACATTTATCTCTATGGATTAGGCCTTGAGTTGTAGTCCTGAATGCTTGAAAGAATTAATTGTTTTAGCTGTCCAGATTGTACCTGTCTGATAACTTGATATTGCTAGTCTCATTTTTTGTCAGATCCTTTCATCATCTCCTATATGTGTGTGCTATTAGATCTAGTCACCTAATACTCTGATTCTTGTCCAGCATTAGTTAATCAATTCTTGCTCTGTATACTGCATAGTCTTGGTTAATCTGTGTTTTCAATGGCTCATGTACAGAGTTGATTAATCTGTTCCATGCGCAATTCTCTCCATGGTTGTGTAATTTAGATGATTCTTTGAAAATGGATTAGTTCATGTTATTTGTTTGATTAAAATCTGGTACTTTGAATCTTTGACATTGGTGACTGATAATAGTCTGATAGCACTGTCTGACTTGTTGAACTAGTAGAATTCTTTATTGTACATTTTAAGGTGGTAAGAATTTAAGGCCTAATCTATTGAATAAATTGTTAGCCGATCGTGATTGTGGTGGAGATTCTAATCTTCACCCAAACCCTAAGTCTGAGAGCACTATAATAATTTCTTCTCCTCTCTCTTAGAGGTTGCAGACATAATTCATGTATATCATAAGCATTATATTGTTTATGTTATTCTTGTTGTTTTTGAAATATGTATTCTTACCTTTTCTCTTGTGTGGATGTCCTAGTTTTAGGGGATGTCTTTGCGAAATTTTTATTAAGTTCTAAAACCTCCTAGTTCACTTGTTTTGCTAAAATTCTCCGGTGTTTTGTAATTATTTTGCTTGAGGGTGTAACATTCGGGAGCACGTGGGGTGCCGGGGTGTTAATTTGAAGTATTGGATGGTTAGCTAGTTCTTTTAAAAGGCTAATAACAAGCCATGGTATCCTAAACTTATTCACTCTAATTTGATTTTATTTGTTCTTCTCTTTTAGTTACTTTGAAACTATTTTAACTTACAAAGAAAATATCGTCCTCTAATCCATCGTCTGAAGGAAATGATGTGCCCACAAAAGAAAAATCGACCCACGCTGCAAGAGGACCAAACAAAAGGCCAACAGACCGATATACCATTACGGAGATCGATCCAAAGGATGGGACCCCTACAAAGCCAAAAAAGGCAGCGAATGCATTTCGGAATATGTGCGGGATAGTCGCACGGGAACGGGTTCCGATCACGCTATCTTCCTGGAGGTTGCTGAGTATTGAGACTCGCAATGCCTTGCTGACAGAAATTCTTTCATCGTTCCACATTCCAGAAGAATCCGCTCCCCTAGTGCGACGGTATGCACTGCTAGCGGCAGGAAAGGCATGGAAGACCTTCAAACACACGCTTTTCAATGACTACGTCAAGAAGGATATGGTTCCATACTCTAAGTATGGGTTCACTGATGAGGACACGTGGCGGTGTTTTGTTGAGATGAAGACGACAGACGAAATTTGTACGTCAAAGTGAAGCAAACAAAGCCTTGCAGGCAAGGAACACTCACCCCCACAGACTTCGCAGACTGCTGCTACGGGGAAGAGAGCGCAATGGGACAGGAGGACGAGGAGGGTATCTCGCCATTTGCATCGATCACAGATCAACGTGCGAGGCGGCTAAGAGCGAGGTCACCGCCACGCCCTCCGCAACCGTCTCCTTTGTAAACCCCGCGGACGAGGAAGTCTGCCAACACCTGGTAATATATAAATCGAACTACCAATTTTACGTAATTAGTCCATGACTTCATAAGTGAAATAACTTGTCGGGATCTTGCGGTACCGTTGAGTACACAATCGGCGATGGCTCTTTTTTGCGAACAGGGGAGAAAGATGCATCGTCCATGGCCTTGGGAAACAAGGAACACCTTGGTCGTACACGAGGCAAAGGGTTTTTGTTCCATGGAAAACTGGATTCCTGCATTTACTCGGACAAATACCGAAATAAGAAGAGAACTAAAGCCGAAAAGTAGTCAAAGCTTATAAAGAATTTGGAGGAGAAGTTGAGAGGATAGTTGAGAGAAGAGTTGAGGGAGAACCGAGAGAAGAATTTTATGATATGATAAGAAGCCTCAAGGAAAGGCTCAACAATCAAGAAAGAAATCTTGCACAAGCCCCGTAGTATGTCCATAAGTTAGCCCCATCGCCTGAAGAGCAATTGTGCATCCGCCCTAACATAGATGAACATAGCGGGAATTATCCTGTATGTGACATTAAGGTGGCCACGCGAGGCAATCTCCAAGTGAGAATTAACAATGGCACTGCTCCTCTTACGGTGCTTGGGGCATCGCGATCCATCCACTAAGGGACCATGGTGCACGGTACCATGATAGCGCCGGTTTCACCAAGGTTAATGTGGACGGGTATTTGATAGTTTCAAGATTGTCGATCTACAGAAGCCGCCAAGCCACGAGATCGTGAAACTGAGGGATGCCATTGGCACATTCATCCAATGGCCTAGCAACGACATCTCCCTGGTCGTCCCTTCTGTCATGCAACAACCGCAACGATCTGATTAGCCTACTGTATCTGATCAGTTGGCTACCAAATCAGCATTCGTAGCTCAGACTCCACCTGATCTACATAATGTTGACTTCTTTCCTGCCCATTCCCCTCCCGTGAAGGCTTCATACAATACAAAGAAAGGCAAGGACAAACGGAAGAAAGAAAGGCAAGAACAAATCGACTATCCGTCTGCTGAGTTGGCTAAACAATACAAGCTAGAAGAGCCGTTAATAACGAAAGGCATCCTAAATTCACTTAATATGTCTTGCCAACATTTGCATTTTTGGTACACCCAACAAGCTGGAAAGCCAGAGCATGAACGTACAACAAGTATCATGGTTAGGTTCCAGTATAAACATCTATTCAACGAGTCAGCGGGGGGCTTCTTCGCGGTCAATTTTCTGGACTTGTTCCATCTCTACAACCTCGACGCCCTCGACGCCGCACTCATGAGATGCTGGACATTGTAAGTGTGTGCTATCACAGTCTACATTCGTCTAATAGTGATAAATGTCCTCCAATATATATATAATTCGCCTTTGTATATATAGATACATGGTACTTGAAGCGACAAAGAAGAAACAATCGTTGGGTTTCCTCGACCCACATATAGTCTCAAAGCAAACAATGGATGAAGATATAAACATGGTCGAGAAATACGTGACACAGGCATTGCTAGCACAAAAAGATAAAGAATTCATACTTATACCCCATAACCCAGGGTAAGTGCTACACCACATGCTATACTTTGGTTTGTACTGTGCACACAACTCTGTTTCGTTCATTGTCCATTGTGATATACCTGTGTAGGTTTCACTGGGTTCTAATTGTAATTGAACCAGCCACAAACCGGGTTAAGTACCTTGATTCCGCACGTGGCGGAAACCACGACTTGGTACCTATCGCAAAATTACTCAGCAGGTAATCACGTTTCCTCCGTACATAACGTACATGGTCGTGTAAGTTGTTCCAGGTTTATATTGCTATTGGAATGGTTTAGGCTAACCTTTTGCAATCTCATAGAGTATTCAAAGTGTTCAAGGATCGGACTAAACTACAACATGATTTTGGCTTTCCGGTATCCGCTATGCACAATAATCCTATATCAAACCCCATAATAGTGACTCTAGAACTAACCTATTTTTTATTTGCAGTGCCACCAGCGAAGGTAAGGAAATAACCTATGTGGATTTTATGTTTGCCACAACATGCAAACCATCGTCAATACAAAAAATAGCGATGCGGTTGCGATTCGTTGGATCGAGACCCATTTGAGCATCATTAGAGGGATACTTTGTTTCTTCCTTCTCAGCAAAGTAATAAATAAAAAAGGCACGTTCCACATACACTGCTAACTTCTGGAGTTGTACAATTGTCAAATGGTATTCATTCGAAAATATGTCAAAAACTTGCGGTTATTCTTGTTTGTACGATTCATTGTATTGTCACATGATATTACCCTTAATACATATTTTCTCATCTTGAATGCAACAACTTAACAATGTCTTGCTTGTTGGAACTAGATGTTTTTCCTACACCTCAGTAGAACCTCCATTATTTATGGTTTGTTGTTCGACATTTTCATCTACTTAGGTATTTCGCAACAATATTTACGAGACCTGACCGGTTATAGATTTTGTAATTGAATATCTACACTTCCTATATGCATTGAGGCAACAGATTTATACGATCGGGATAGACTTAAAATATAAACATTTGTAGCGCTTTTTCTCCCTTCTTATGATAATGTTGATGGAACTCGACTAATAAATCAACCAAGACCAAGACGCAAACATGACGAATATTCATTCGGAGAAAAAGCACTACAAATATCTATATTTTAAGTCTATCCCGATCGATAAATCAAGGTCTCAATGCATATAGGAAGTGTAGATATTTAATTACAACATCTATAACTCGGTTGTGCCTTATAAATATCGTTGTAGAAATATTGATGGAAATTTCAACAACACCATAAATAATGGAGGTTCTGGGGGCGTGGGAAAAAAGGTCATCACAGATGGTTCTTATTTGAAACCGTCTGTGATAAGTTCGTATCACAGATGGTTATGATTTGAAACCGTCTGTGATATTTAATTATCACAGACGGTTTAAAATGAGAACCGTCTGTGATAATTAAATATCACTGACGGTTTATTAATAGAACCGTCTGTGATATATATTTTCTCAGATGGGTGGAAAACCGTCTCTAATGATTTCCTTCATCACAGACTTATTGTTACTGACGGTTCACAAAACCGTCTCTGATGACGTTTACGAACCGTCTGTGATGATGATTCCTGTAGTAGTAGCGAGACGCGCGCACACTGCAAGTCGGGGAGAATCCTCGCAGGTCATTGCTGTAGGCACAACACGCGAGGAATGCAGGGTAGCGAAACGAGACGTGTGCAGGTCTATGTGGATGAACAACACAATGTAGCGGCCAACGGGTCTTGAAGTCAAACGAACCAAGCGAGAGCGGCACGTAGACCATGTGTGTGCATATGTGTGTGAGTTTTGAACTGTGTGTGTATGTATTAGACCAAGTGGACATGTATGTAGCTAATTAGAGATAAAAGATGTTAAAGGGTTTGGAGTATAAAAGGCAGGGACATTACATACGGCTGGAAAGCGGGCGCCGAAAAAAAACCGAAGAGAGAGCAGAAGAAAAGAGAACCTTGTCGGCTGTAGTGTCATGTCGCTGTAGCGCACAGTGTTACACAGGGAGCAGCCGGCGGCGCAGAAGAAAAAGAGAGCCAAGGAATGAGCTAAAGTGTTATACAGGGACTTGCTACAGTGTACTACAGGTTCTGATGTGTCATGTCGGCTGTAGCGCACGAAAAAGAAACAGAAAAAAAGCAACAGCTAGAAAGGAAATAGAAGAAACAGCAAGAGATAGAACAGAGGGAAGAAAGAAGAAAAAAGAAAAAATTGAGAGATTATTTGAGGTCTGTGTTTTTAGGTAAAGGTATCTTTGTGCGAATTCTTTGAGGAAAATTAGTGGGTACAGATTCTGATCTACTTATTTTTGTTTACGTATAATTGCTTTCTAGTATGCATGTTTATTATTTCTATTTTTTTCTTATATAGTCTTAGATTATCTATCCTAAATTGATTTTTTCAGTTTGGTCATTATTTTATTAATTTTTAGAATTAATAAAAAAATTAGTTTCAAGTGTTAGTTTTCACCGATTCATCTTCTCTTGGTGTGCGTCTCCATCCTTCGCTAATCTGCATAAATAGAGTTTAAGAGGCATCAAACTCCACATCTCACTGCTCATTCCCTAGTCTCGTCCACCTAAGAAGAGAGTCCCCAGATGGAGATTTTCGTTGCTGCAGTCATGGGTGAACTCACCACAAGATCCTTGAGTTTCTTGATCAATAGATACACCAAGCCGCCGGCGCTGGCCGTGCAGGATAGCCTAGAAAGGATTCTACTCCAGGCGCAGGTCATCGTCGACGAGGCTGCGTGTCGGCACATCACTAACAAAGGGATGCTCCAGCAGCTGAACATGCTGAGAAGAACGATGTACCGAGGTTGCTATGTGCTCGACTCCTTCAGATACCAAGCTCACGGAGAAGACAAGGACAAAGAC
The DNA here is from genome assembly GCA_036346375.1 of Guadua angustifolia. Classification (NCBI taxonomy): domain Eukaryota; kingdom Viridiplantae; phylum Streptophyta; class Magnoliopsida; order Poales; family Poaceae; genus Guadua; species Guadua angustifolia. The sequence continues at coordinate 23,998 of JAYEVE010000574.1, read as the reverse complement.
CAAGTTGTGAGTCACTCTTCGGCTCTGTCTAAATTCAGTTCAGCAAACGTCGTTGTTTCTCTGTTAGCAGGACATGTACTTCGAAAGAATTGAAAGAGGTGCTCGACAGTTTGAACACCATACTTCTTGATGTGAATGAGCTAGTTGTGTTCTTGAAAAGCTATCCTTGCTTGTACCGCCAGCCTTATAGCATGCATCTCTTGTTGGACAAGTGCATGTTTGGCCGACAGATGGAAATGGAAATGGTCATCAACTTCTTGCTGCACGCAGAGCCCCCTAGTGTTGGCAATCCTGATGTCCTACCTATTGTCGGTCCAGGGAAAGTGGGAAAGACCACCCTTGTCGCTCATGTCTGCAATGATGTAAGAGTCCGTAATTATTTTTCACATATTGTCTTCTTGAGCGACAATGATTTTAGAGATGGAATGCTTGGGATGATATATCAAAATTGTTCCTTGAAAGAAGACGGGAGATTGCTAGTTGTTGTTGAGGTAGTTGGGGATCTCAGTGAAGGTGCATGGAAAAGGTTGTGTTCTGCATGTAAACAGAGCAGAATAAGTGGTAGTAAAATCATAATCACAAGCCGATCTGACAAGATCGGGAAGTTTGGAACAACACAGGCTCTAGCACTTAAACGTCTGTCTCATGAAGCGTTTTGGTATTTCTTCAAGGTGATTACGTTTGGAAGCACAGATCCTGAGACGCACCCAAGATTTGCATATTTGGCGATGGAGATAGCCAGGGCGGCGCTGAATGGAGGTCACATTGGTGCAAACATTACTGCTTGCTCGTTGAGAGAAAACTTTAACATCCACTATTGGTGCAAGTTCCAGTCATTTATGAGAGGCTACGTACAGAAACACCTCTCTAAATTTGGTGAACATCCATGGGATCTTCTGAAGGACAATAAACCCATTTATCTTCCAAGAATGGGTACAGCTACTGAAGATTTGTTGGTTTATGATCAGTATCAAACATGCTCTTCTCAAGAGGATATTCCCAAGATAACAATTCAAGATGTGATGTTTGGAAGCATTAAGCCTCATGGAAAATTCGAAGCCCTCGCATGGAAGTCTCAGATACCGCCCTACCATAACTATATCTATACTTGTGAGATTCGCGAGCAACAGAGTAGTACAATCATTAAAAGGAAGCGCTCAGTGAATAACAGAATTGCACTTGGTTAATTTTGTCGCTATATTGGATCATATGTTAGATCACAAGTTTTTCTTTCTCTGAGAGGGTGTTAGATCACAGTCAAACAACTGTACTAGTATTTTCTTATATTTAGCAGAAAGGCTTAGATATTACATGACCGTGTTCTTCAAATCTGAATTTATCAAACCATCTTACCATAAAGGAGAGGCTGCCAAATGGAAATGCTTCTTATGCAACGAAGATGTACGTACAATATATAACAACATGCATCACATTGTCATTCGGCATGTTTATAAATCTAGCTCTAGTTAATTAACTGAAATTCTTCCTCTTGTTACAGCGCTTATTGCTCGTAAGCATACAATTTGATTCAAGAATTTCACAGCTGGTAATTGAGATTTCCATACGACAACCTCAGATTTCCCCTGTGGTGTAACACTTCCTGATATGACTTCTTCCACAGTTATTTAGATGCTATGACTCAATGTTCTCAGGCTTTACAGTTCATGCTGTGCCCCACAAGCTCCAGTTTCGTTGTGTATTCAAGTGGTTGTATGATTCTATCCTGTCCTATTACACTGTCTTTAGATGCTATGACATTTGTTGGTGTATGCTGTTAAGATTTGAGTGTAACTAGAAACTCCAGGCTAACCCTTTTGGGCGAATCGAGAACAAGAGTCCAAGTTGGCCTTGTGTTGCTACACAAAAACTCATGACAATAGCTGTACCAGTTCTTAGCTGTTACTAGTATTGAACATCAGAGAGAAAATACTCTTAAGGAGAACAATCAGGTATAGGAGGAAGGAGTGCCAAAGGTCAAATGTCGTGTGCATGGAATAGATTGATCTTTTGCATGATTTAAGAGCGTCACAGAACCGTGGGCATTGGCGGCAGCTATGGCTCAAGTGGACGGCCCTAGACAGACCGTGGATTGGAACGCCGATACCATGTGATCGAACCGTGGATTGGAACGCTGATACCATGTGATCGAACCGGCTGTCAGCTCTTCTCTACAGCTACCAAAATTACCATTGGTAATGGCCAAATGCCATCTTTATAGACTGACAAATAGCTCGATGGCTTTGCGCATTCGCAACTAGCGCTAGATCTCTTTAAACACTCCAGGCAAAAAGCAAGAACAGTTGCAAACGCCCTGCTAAACAACAAATGGATTCAGGATATTCGACACAACCTAACAGTCCATCTTCTATGTGAATACATTAAGTTATGGCTGAAAATACAATGTGTCTTTGCAGCCGGAAGTTCAGGACAATATAATCTGGACGCAAAATCCCACCGATATCTACACAACTTCTTCAGCATACCGCATGCAATTTGCGGGAAGCACCTACAAATCCTTTCGTACTACAATTTGGTCAGCGTGGGGGCCATTACACTGTAAAGTATTCTTTTGGTTGGCACTCTAAGACCAGCTTTGGCCTGCACAATGCCTGCAACGACGGGGTGACCGAACCAATAATTCTATCAAATGTGCTAGCTGCCAGAACGTGGAAATTGTCTTCCAGACCGGTGGGAACCGGCCGCCGACTTGGAATAGTAGACCGGTGGGAACCAGCGAATCGAGAAAAGTTCAAATAGATTGATCTTTTGCTTGACTTACGAGCGTCACAGAACCGTGTACAGGCGGCAGCTCAACGGCGCCCAAACAAAACATTTGGCATTATGACCTGTAATGACTTTCCTAATTGTTAATTCTATTTATGATATTTATATATATGATGACTAATTTGACAATAATATTTATGAAAAATAATATTTATGATGGATTACAATATTTATTGTGGTGAATAATTTATTTGTAGAAGAATAAGATACTGTGTTGGATTTGGTTTATTTGCAAAAGAAGGTGCGGCGCAGGAATGCGAGACGCACGAACACTGTAGGTTGGGGAAAATCCGCGTAGGTGGCGCATAGCCTGAGAATAGCATACGAGGTCACAGGTGCAGGCGCAGCACGCGAGGGATGCAAGGCAGCAAGACAGAACGTGTAAAAGTCTATGCGGATAGACAACGCAGTGTATCGGCCAGCGGGTCGTGTAGGCGAATGAGCCACGCGAGAGCGGTAGATGGCAGGGCGCATTAATGTGTGTAAGTTTTGGATTGTGTGTATATGTGTTGGGCCATGTGTAATTGGACCAAGTGGACATGCATATATGTAGTTACTTAGATAAAGAAGTTAGTGTTAAGGAGTATAAGCAGGCACATACGACTGGAAAGTGTGCGCCGCTGAGCATGCAGCTCGTCTAGCTAAGACTCTCCCGGGTTGTTCATGGAGCTGAGAGCGTGTGTAGGTGTATGTTTGTAATTTGACTGTTGTTCTCTTTTAATAAAATGCTAGAATTCCTGACTAATTTTTTAAAAGAGGAGCCGGCGGCGCAGAAGAAAAACAGACCTAGGCGCGGCTACAAGATGAGCTACAGTGTTGATACAGGGACGTGTTACAGTGATGTTACAGGGTTGTGTGCATATGTGTGAGTTTTGAACTATGTGTGTATATATTAGGCCAAGTGAACATGTACGTAGCTAATACTAACCCTCCTAAATCCTGAAGAGTTCGCGTGCGCTGGAACGTTTGAGCCGGGCCGGTGGCCCGGCTCGGCTCAAAAATTATTTTCGCATTTTGATCCTTTTAGAAATTATGAATAGGTCCTTCGTGATTTTTTGTGAGAGGAAAATATTTTCCCCGAAAATCGTGTTTGGGTCCCTCGTGCGCCATTTTACGGAAAAAACTCCCGTTAAATTCAAATCGCGAACAAGCCCTTTTCTAATTTTTCGGGATAGCGGACAGGTCCAAAAACGTAACAAACAGGTCCTTGCTCCTTACATCTAGGTCCTTTCTCCGTTTTTCTCGGGAAAAAAATGTTTTCGTCGCCAGAAATATTTGTGCAGCTCTATCTATAGACTTTTCCCCCACCTCGATTTCCCATCTCGATCTATGATATTTTTTAAAGCATGTATTATTACTCCGTGAACGCGTCGATCTCTGATATTTTTTTAAACATATATTATTACTCCGTGAACGCGTAGAGTGTTAAGCTCGACAGAAGAAGGTTGTCATCTCTAATAATTTTTCACCCTTTTCCCTCTAGACTTTTTCCCTACCGCGGTTTCCCAGTTCGGTCTCCAATATTTTCTAAATAATTCGTCAAAAGAGATATTTCTACATCTCTATCTCTCTACTTTTTTCCCCGTTTCGCTCAATATTTCGATGATTTAAAAAATAAAATGCCGCCAAAAAAATCCCTACGAAAAAACGACACGCGCGACGTGTTACGCCACGAGTCTCTAATATTTTTTAAAACATGTCCTTTCTCCGTTTTTCCGGCAAAAAAAGTTTTTGTCGCCGGAAATATTTGTGCAGCTCTATCTCTAGACTTTTTTCCCAGCTCGATTTCCCATCTCAATCTCTGATATTTTTTAAAATATGTATTATTACTCCGCGAACACGTCGATCTCTTATATTTTTTAAAGCATGTATTATTACTCCACGAACACGTAGAGTGTTAAGTTCGACAAAAGAAGGTTGTCATCTCTAATAATTTTTCGCCCTTTTCCTTCTAGACTTTTTCCCATGCGGTTTCCGTGTCGGTCTCTAATATTTTCCAAATAATTAAATCGAAAGAGATATTTCTACAAATCTATCTCTCTATTTTTCCCCATTTCGACGATTTAAAAAATAAAACGCCGAGAAAAAAAAATTCTCTGAAAACGACACGCGAGGCGTGTTCGCGCGCAGTCTTTAATATTTTAAAAACATGTATTATTACTCGTGACAGCAGAGTGTTAAACTCGAAAAAAGAAGGTTGACATCTCCAATAATTTTTCACCCTTTTCCCTCTAGACTTTTTCCCCGCCGCGTTTTCCAGCTCGGTTTCCAATATTTTCCAAATAATTCGTCGAAAGAAATGTTTCTACAACTCTATCTCTCTATTTTTTCCCCGTTTCGCTCATTATTTCGACGATTTAAAAAATTAGACACCGCCGAAAAAAATATTTTTTCTTCGAAAAAACGACACGCGAGGCGTATTACGCCGCGGAAAATTTCCTAGTTAGAGATAAAAGATGTTAAAGGGTTTGGAGTATAAAAGGCAGGGACATTACATACGGCTGGAAAGAAAAAACGAAGAGAGAGCAGCCGGCGGCTCAGAAGAAAAGCAGAACCTTGTCGGCTGTGGTGTCATGTCGGCTGTAGCGCACAGTGTTACACAGGGAGCAGCCGGCGGCGCAGAAGAAAAAGAGAGCCAAGGGATGAGCTACAGTGCTATACAGGGACTTGCTACGTGTCATATAAAGAGATTCTTGTGCGTATTTTTTATTTACGTATAATTATTTTCTAGTCAGTATGTTCAATCTATTTTTTTTTGTGGTCTTAAATTATCTATCCTATAATGATTCGTTCAGTTTGATCATTATTTTATTACTTTCTAGTATTAATAAAAACAGAAAAAATTAGTTTAATGTGTTAGTTTGCACTAATTCACACTATAACAGTGCGACTTGATCCTTCGCTAATCTGCAATGACCAGAAACATAGCATAAATAGAGTTTCAGAGACATCAAACTCCACATCTCACTGCTCATTCTCTAGTCTCGTCCACCCCAGGAGAGAGTCCCCAGATGGAGATTTTCGTTGCTGCAGTCATGGGTGAACTCACCACACGATCCATGAGTTTCTTGATCAATAGATACACCAAGCCGCCGGCGCTGACCGTGCAGGATAGCCTAGAAAGGATTCTACTCCGGGCGCAGGTCATCATCGACGAGGCTGCAGGGCGGCACATCACTAACAAAGGGATGCTCCAACAGCTGAAAATGCTGAGAAGAGCGATGTACCGAGGTTGCTACGTGCTCGACACCTTCAGATACCAAGCTCGTGGAGAAGATGAGGCTAAAGACCAAGTTGTGAGTCACTCTTCGGCTCTGTCTAAATTCAGTTATGCAAAACGTCGATGTTTCTCTGTTAGCAGAACATGTATTTCGAAAGAATTGCAAGATGCGCTCGACAGTTTGAACACCATGCTTCTTGATGTGGATGAGCTAGTTGTGTTCTTGAAAAGCTATTCTCGCTTGTATTGCCAGCCTTATAGCATGCATCTCTTGTTGGACAAGAGCATGTTTTGCCGCCAAATGGAAATGGAACTGGTCATAAACTTCCTACTGCGCGCAGAACACCCTAGTGTTGGCAATCCTGATGTCCTACCTATTGTCGGTCCAGGGAAGATCGTCATCGAGGAGGCTGCGGGGCGTCACATCACAAACCAAGGGATTCTCCAGCAGCTGAGCATGCTGAGAGACACGATGTACCGAGGCTACTACGTACTTGACACCTTCAGATACCTTGTTCACCAAGAAGGGGAGGCTAAAAATCAGGTGGTGAGTCAATCTTCAGATATGTCTAAATTCAATTATGCAAAACGTTTCTGTCTCTCCAGTAGCAGCACACATACTTTAAAAGAACTCAAAGAGGCGCTCGACGGTTTGATGTGAATGAATTAGTCGTGTTCCTGAAAAGCTACCCTCGTTTGTATTGCCAGCCTTATAGCATGCATCCCTTGTTGGACAAGTGCATGTTTGGCCACCAAATGGAAATGGAACTGGTCATCAACTTCTTGCTGCACGTAGAACCCCCTAGTGCTAGCAATCCTGATGTCCTACCTATTGTCGGTCCAGGGAAAGTGGGGAAGAGCACCCTTGTCTCTCATGTATGCAATGATGTAAGAGTCTGTAATTATTTTTCACGTATTGTCTTCTTGAGGAACAATGATTTTAAAGATGGAATGCTTGGGATGAAATATCAAAATTGTTCCTCGAACGAAGACGGGAGATTGCTAGTTGTTGTTGAGGCAGTAGGGGATCTCAATGAAGGTGCATGGAATAGTTTGTATTCTGCTTTTAAACAGTGCCAAACAAGTGGCAGTAAAATCATAATCACAAGCCGATCTAACAAGATCAGGAAATTTGGAACAACGCAGGCTCTAGCACTTAAACATCTGTATCATGAAGTTTTTTGGTATTACTTCAAGGTGATTACGTTTGGAAGCACAGATCCTGAGATGCACCCAAGATTTGCATATTTGGCCATGGACATAGCCAGGACGCTGAATGGAAGTTTCGTTGGTGCAAAGCAAACATTACTGCTTGCTTGTTGAGGGAGAACTTTAACATCAACTATTGGTGCAAGTTCCTGTCATTTCTGAGAGGCTACATACAGAAACATCTCTCTAAATTTGGTGAACATCCGTGTGATCTTTTGAAGGACAATAAACCCACTTATCTTCGAAGAATGGGTAGAGCTACTGAAGATTTCTTGGTTTATGATCAGTATCAATCAAGCTCTTCTCATGAGGATATTCCCAAGACAACACTCCAAGATGTGATGTATGGAAGCGTTAGGCCTCATGGAAAATTTGAAGTCCTTGCATGGAAGTCTCAGATACCGCCCTACCATAACTATATCTATACTTGTGAGATTCGGGAGCTACAGAGTAGTACAATCGTTAAGAGGAAGCGTTCTCTGAATAACAAAACTGTACTTAGTTAATTTTGTCATTGTATAGGAGCATATGTTAAATCACAAGTTTTTCTTTCTTTGGAAGGGTGCTAGATCACAGTTGAACAATTGTACTACTATTTTCTTACAAGATTTTTTACTATCTTTGGTCGTATCAAAATTTATATTGAGGTAGTACCAAAAGATACCACCCAAAGATGGTAAAAGATGTCTTTTCTTACATGCGAACTCCATGTGTTGACTAGCAGAATATTGCATGACGTTTGAGACAAATTTCCATGAGCTATATTAACCATGGAGGTGTCTAGAGAGCACTTGAGTGTTTTCTTATTAAATAGCACTCAAATTTTGAGTATTGTGTCTAGAGAGCACTTGAGTGTTTTTCTTATTAAATAGCACTCAAATTTTGAATATTCCAATTGATATATTCTCCTATTTGAGTACTATTTTATCAAGGAGTAATCAATTTTTTAGGTATTGGATGAGGAACATTACTCTTTTATACATGGCCTTTTTACATCAATTATATACTAGTTTAACACAAATTAAATTATGTAAAATGGTGTGACAATTTGTAAAATAAAAACATTATTCATTTCTGCATGACCTTTTTACATCAATTATATACTAGTTTTACACAAATTAAATTATGTAAAAAATAATATGACAACTTGTAAAAAGAGAGAATAAAACAAACTATAAGGAACACAACAAACAAAAATGTGGATCACAAAGTTAGATATTGACAGTCAAAATGAGGAAGCACAATATGGATCACAAAAGTAATATCTAATAGACAAAAAAATTTGAGTGCTCATAAACAAAAAAAACACTCGAGTGCTATTTAGCAATTCCCATTAATCATAAGTGCCTGTCAATGGTTTTGTATTCGTTTTTTCAGTTCAACATTCCAAGTCATTTAGCCATCACTCAATTATGTACCAAAAGGCAAAAGGGTTTAAATATTACATGGCCGGGTGTTCTTGCAATCTGAATTTATCACACCATCTTATCCATAAAACGAAGTTTTCGATTAATTAATTAATTGAGGCGAGAAGTGCAACGGCACAGCCTCGATTTTTCAAGTCTCCACTGGTGAGTTTCCTAGGAGGCACGCTTTTCAAATGCAAAAATTAAAAACTATGCTACTACTCCCTCCGGTTACAAATATTTGTTAGGTTGAACATAGGAACAGTTAAACTTTCAAAATTTTAACTGTTAATACCTTTTAAATATTTAAATTGGATACATGAAAATCATATTTGTAGATTTGTCTCAAAAATACTTTCATAATAATATAATTTTATCGGGTTTTATAAATATATTATAATAGAAATTAGTGGTCAAAGATATATTTTGGAGATAGTGTCGATGTCCAAAATGATATATATTTGTAATCCGAGGGAGGATGTGCTGATCGCAACAACTAACAATAACTTGAAGTACGGTGAACTGTGACTGGTCATCTACTTCAGTGTTTGACTGAATAACCAATGGATGGATCATGTGTGGAATATGGGCATGGCAAAGTACGTGTTGTACTACTATTTCCTAGTTGCTTTTCATCACAATCTAGCTATACAAACATGCATGACTCAATGTTCTGCTCACGCTTTACGGTTCTTGCTGTGCCCCACAAGCTCCAGTTTAGTTGTGTATTTAAGTCTATCCGATCCTGTGCTATTAATTACACTGTCTTTAGGTGCTTTTCATCGCAATCTCGCTATACAAACATGTATGCTGTGTGCTACCGAGGGAATGAATGTAACTAGAAACTTCGGGCTAACCCTTTTGGGATAGGAATAGGTCGGGCTAACCCTTTTGGGATAGGAATAGGAGAAAGGAATGCCAAAAGGTCAGATAGATTGTTCTTTTGCATGACTTAACCGTGTATTGGCGGCAGCTCAACGGCGCCCAAACAAAACATTTGGCATTAAGACCTGTAATGACTTTTCTAATTGTTAATTCTATTTATGATATTTATATGTGACGATAATTTGACAACAATATTTGTGACAAATAATATTTATGACGGATTATAATATTTATTTTGATGAATAATTTATTTGTGGAAGAAAAAGGTACTGTGTTGGTTTGGTTTATGTGCAACAAGAGGTCAGCGTAGGAATCACGAGACACCACGCACTTTGCAGGTCGGGAGAATCTCGCGAGTCCATTCTGGTAGCAAAGACGCGAGAATGCAGGGTAGTGAATAGGGATGGCAATGGGTACCCGAAACCCGATACCCGATGGGTATTTACTCCATTAAGGTACAAATCTGGTCCAATAATCATACCCATGGGTACCTTAATGGGGGAAAACCTTCACCCGTCGGGTATGACGGCACGAATGCGGGTACCGTTCACCCATGGGTATGATCCACCCGCTTCTTGCTTGATGAGATGAGTGTTATCAAATTCAACTTGTTCATCTTGCATCCATCAAATTTCTTCATTTCTCCAACACGATACAAAAGTACATAATCATCAACCATTAATGAGAAACATATCATCAAGTTGACATGTTAAAAAAACCGAAAAACTTGAATTAGCTACACATTAATGCGGGTACGGGTTACCCGTCGGGTCCCCATTACCCGCACGGGTACGGGTAAATTTTGTACCCGCATGCGGGTATGGGTATTTTAGCAGGTGAATTTTATTAACACGGGTACGGGTACGGGGTGGTGATACCCGACGGGTATATACCCGTTGCCATCCCTAGTAGTGAAACAAGACGTGTGCAGGTCTATGCGGATGAACAACACAGTGTAGCGACCAACGGGTCCTGAAGTCAAACGAACCAAGCCAGAGCAGCACGTAGACCATGCGTGTGCATACGTGTGAGTTTTGAACTGTGTGTGTATGTATTAGTGTAACACCCCGGCACCCCGCCCCGAATGTTACACCCTCTAGCATCCATAATTACAAATTTACTAAGAATAAATATTAACAACGCAAGCGAATCAACTAAGAGGTTGTCGAATTTATTAAAAATTTCGGCAGCACCTCCCCTAAAACTAGGACATCCACTCAGCAGACAGAAAACAAATGCAGTATATGATATCATTCTAGCAGGTCCTTAGTTAACCAATCACCCATCCAAAGGAAATTTGAGAACTCCACCACATAATTTATTACAAGACAGGAACTCATTAAACATAACGGCGAACGGCCCTTACAATGATCTTCTCAAGCTATTTATAACAGAATTATGAATTAACACAATGGAAAGGTGATGATGCAAAACGTGATTGTGCTACTACCCACTTCCCTGCATGCCGTTTTCAAGGTACCTGCAACAACACAACAACAGGCGTGAGTCGATGACTCAGCAAAGTACACGAGAATAGCAATTCCAATATCATAAGTGAAACAAAAGCTTGACCATAAGAGCAAGTAAATACAATGAAACAGCATCTAGGCAATACACATTTATACCCTTTAAAGCAATAAATTAACCATATCAAAAAAAATGTTACCGCAATCATGTCATCAACTTGATGATAAAACCATTCAACACTCAAGGGACAACACTGGCCTCTAAATCACAACTCTCATGCCCTGGCGCTAAAACACTCCGGTACTCTACATCAACATTTCACTATAATAAATTCATCCATAGAAGATTCTAGACCCTCTCAATCCCGCTCACTACTAAATTTACTGAAACACAAATCTTGAACTTCCATTCAAGTCCGCCTCCACGACCATGGTGAAAACTATAATCAACGTTTCACTTAGAATCCCCTACCATTCCAATTAATCATCCTTTGCCATACAATAAATTCGGATGTCTTTAAATAACCAACAGATTTCTTTTAATAGAATCAGTAACCCTCCTTATCTGAAAGTTCAAATACTCATCATAAACTTAGCATACGAACATACTCGTGGGTCACGGACCCAACCTTTTAAGAAACCGAAATTCTTGAGCATGAGCAACAACAAAGACCATCTCTTTACTTTCCAGAAAACTCAACCATAAATCATAAGAGAATTCGAATCTCGAACTCCCAAACCCCGACAGAAACAACTCCTCAACATAACTCAAGATCTTCAACTTTTAGGAAGGATAAGAGATGCAATGCACATGAATGCTCATTTCCATGCATGTACCGGTACTGCTGAGTGCCCACCCGTCGGTGTGCACCCTCACGTCCCTTCCATCCCGTGGAAGGTGCCTACTCTTACTGTCTCGCTCCCATTCACCTCGATGAATGGGACTACGAGGTAGGACTTTCGTGTTCACTACGTGTGAACACAGAGGCCCGCATCAGAATGGGTCGCCTCTTCCATTATGAATACTCAAATGCAATTAACACGAATGGGCCACAACTTTTCATTCATTGCCAACACTAATATAACTATAACCACATACATATACAAGCATATATATAAATATATACATTTATACACAGAATATCCCATACCACATAAGTATATACATGGGTGCAAATGTTTGAATATCAATGTATATATACACACACAAGGTCAGTCACACATGCAAGCACACATGACCACAACTTTCAGCAAGTATCACACATAATTGTATGGACTATGGCAGCTCTACACATTCACACACTCCAAGCAGTGAGAGAAACCTCATGCATACATATAAGTTTGGCTTCACATAGACGCACAAAAATCATCAATGTATGTACGTATATAAATAGGCTCTTGCTGAACCCACATTTCCACCAGCACAACCAAGCATACATATATACACACAACCCTCAGCAATACATTGATTCATACACATACTCAATTCCATTCCCCAGACGGGGCACGGTTAAGTACAATTCTTATAAATTATCCACGAATATCCACATACCCCATACTCGCTAATCAACTGCGGTATTAACAAAGTACGATAAACTCACGGAATTAAGGCTTACTAGTGACCACTCGAATCCAATAGCTAATCACGTCCTCGAAGGGCGGTCACCAATATACTAACACTTGCCACAATCAAAAGAAATTAGGCATGTCAAGACAATTAGCAATAAACTACTCAATTAAGCAAACAACTCGATGCACTTGCCTTTACCGATGGAGAATGGAGTGGCATGTGGTTGAGGCCACTCCCGACAGAACCTTCTCTGCAAATAAACAACACTCATCCCACTTAAATTTATGCACAAATTAGTATTTCTTGTAAACTACGCCTTATCTTTTGAATGACAATTACAGAGGCTCATACACAAATAACACATACGTGTATACTTCAAACCATAATAAACAACAGCACACAAAATCTTCTAGAATCTAATACTGGTATACATAAGTAGTTGGTATTCTAAAGGCAGGTAGAGCCAGCCTTGGCTAGATCCAAGACCTGTAAGCTAGTGCCTCCTGTCCAAAATCTGTCCTCATTTCTTGAAATAGTAACACGAACTACGTATCTAACAACATTCAAAAGCATGCCACTTCAATCATGTTTTGTGCTTCTTCTTCTTTTTTTTTCCTTGGCTGGAGTAGTATAATGACATAATGCTTTATTTTACATTGCAACATTACATGGAATAACATTAGATCTTTCAACAGCTACAAAAACTACTAACCCCAATAAATAAAAGTTGGCACACACAGAAGAGTTCACAAGCCAAATTGAGCAATATAAGAATTCTTTGATGTAAAAGTCTTCAAATAAACCCCATTACCAACAGGACATGCTCCAGTAGCTACAATAATAGACCAGCCCCGCACAAGGATTAACTTTCTCTAAATACTACCTCATTCTATATTTCTAGTCACAACTAGCACGGCCCAAATGTATCACCACGTATATCAATAATTTTTTTTTTTGCTTCAACTGATGAAAACAAAAGACTGGAAGTGCCAATAATCACATATAACATGATCTAAGCCAAAGAATGGAACATGCTTTTTCTGCAATGCAAAATAAGCACATTCTGCCGCAACACGTGATCAATACATTCATCAGAAACCAAGCTAGTCGAGGTCTAATATGCATTTTCATTTCAAAATAACACTGATCACAATCCAAGTTGTGTTAACTTATTCATAGCATTCCGTCGTTCCGAATGCACCCATGTGCACTTGGATACAAACACAAACAGCAAGATTCATTCATCTCATATATAACTTCTGATGAATCTTTCTCACATGAAGCGCCTAGACATTCATACCCTATGTAACACACCTCACGGCCAATGCATCGCACACAGGGCATACACAATCAATTCACCTCATGAAAACTTAGCTTGGCATTTCATCAAACACCCTTTATGCAAGGTAATTTCCCCCCAAAAATCATACCTCAGAGCTACTTCCATGGAGGAAGGAGGGGTTGGGGAGAGCTCGAGGTGGCACCGGCCAAGGAGGCATTGGAGGGGGCCGGCCGGCCGGTGCCGCCGCCATTGCCCTGCTGCCCATGGTGTTGATCTTCTTACTGAGCTGCTTCTGCTATCTGCCACTGGAGGAGGGCTCGACTGGGAGAGGACTCACTGGGAGGAGGAAGCGGTGGGAAAGCCGAGCAGGCGCCGACGGAGGAGCAGGGGCCGTCGCCGGCAGCAGAGGAAGGCGAGGCGACGCCGCCGCCAGGGAGCGACGGAGCAGGCCCGTGGCCGGCCGCAGGAAGGCAGGCGGCAGCCAGGGGGCGCACGAGGAAGCCCGGGAGAGCCGACCTGCTGCCATGGCTTTTCTTGAAAGCTGCTGTCCTAGAGGACTTGCTCGAGTGGAGAAGGGAGCTAGGGAAATGGCGATGGGAAAAATATCGCCAAGCCCAAAGAATGACAGCCACATAAAGGAAAAGTGATGTGGCTAGGTGAGGAGGGGAAATCCGAAAATACCCCTCCTAAAAACCAAAAATCCAACTTTTACCACTAGCGCGAACCAAATAAATTTCAACTCTTGGCGGAAGCGACAATTGACAAGAAATTACAACTTACCGCCAAACAAAAGCGGCTCAAGACCTCATCCGAAAAACTAGGAGATTACTAAAACCGCTAAAGGAATTATTAATCATGAGGCAACAAAACTTTTCTCCAAAATAAACCCTTGAATCAAGAAAATGAAGACAATTTCGGCCAAAAACCCAGGAGAACGATTTGCGGTATTACAATTAGCCAAGTGGACATGTATGTAGCTAATTAGAGATAAAAAGATGTTAAAGGGTTTGGAGTATAAAAGGCAGGGACATTACATACGGCTAGAAAGCGTGCGCGGAAAAAAAAAACGACGAGAGAGCAGCCGGCGGCGCAGAAGAAAAGGAGAACCTTGTCGGCTGTTGTGTGTCATGTCGGTTGTAGGTTACACAGGGAGCAGCCGGCGGCGCAGAAGAAAAAGAGAGCCAAGGGACTTGATAGCTAGCAACTTCACTGAGCATGTAGCCTGCCAGGGTACGAGTCCAAGACTCAGCCGAGAGCGTACGTAGGTGTATGTTTGTAGCTTGGCTCTTATTCTTCTTTAATAAAATACCAGAGTTCCTAATTTTTTAAACAGGGAAGCCAGCGGCACAGAAGAAAATAAGAGCAACGGCGCGGCTACGGGATGAGCATGAGCTACGGGGCGCGCTGCAGTGTGCTACAACGCTCTTGTCGGCAGTAGCGCACGAAAAAAGAAACCAAAGAAAGCGACTCGATCCTTCGCTAATCTGCAATGACCAGAAACATAGCATAAATAGAGTTTCAGAGACATCAAACTCCACATCTCACATCAAACCCCAGATGGAGATTGTCCTTGCTGCAGTCCTGGGTGAACTCACCACAAGATCCTTGAGTTTCTTGATTAATAGATACACCAAGCCGCCGGCGCTGGCCGTGCAGGATAGCCTAGAAAAGATTCTACTCCGGGCGCAGGTCATCGTCGACGAGGCTGTGGGGCGGCACATCACTAACAAAGGGATGCTCCAACAGCTGAACATGCTGAGAAGAGCGATGTACCGAGGTTGCTACGTGCTCGACACATTCAGATACCAAGCTCACGGAGAAGAGGAGGCTAAAGACCAAGTTGTGAGTCACTCTTCAGCTCTGTCTAAATTCACTTCTGCAAAACATCGTTGTTTCTCTGTTAGCAGAACATGTATTTCGAAAGAATTGCAAGAGGCGCTCGACAGTTTGAACACCATGCTTCTTGATGTGAATGAGCTAGTTGTGTTCTTGAAAAGCTATCCTCGCTTGTATTGCCAGCCTTATAGCATGCATCTCTGGTTGGACAAGACCATATTTTGCCGCCAAATGGAAATGGAACTAGTCATCAACTTCCTGCTGCACGCAGAACCCCCTAGTGTTGGCAATCCTGATGTCCTACCTATTGTCGGTCCAGGGAAAGTGGGGAAGAGCACCCTTATCGCTCATGTCTGCAATGATGTAAGAGTCCGTAGTTATTTTTCACATATTATCTACTTGAGCAACAATGATTTTAAAGAAGGAATGCTTGGGATGAAATATAAAAATTGTTCCTTGAACGATGACGAGAGACTGCTGGTTGTTGTTGAGGTAGTTGGGGATCTCAGTGAAGGTGTATGGAATAGTTTGTATTCTGTTTCTAAACAGTGCACAACAAATTGTAGGAAAATCATAATCACGAGCCGATCAGACAAGATCATTAAGTTTGGAACAACGCAGGCTCTAGCACTTAAATGTCTGTCCCATGAAGCGTTTTGGTATTTCTTCAAGGTGATTACGTTTGGAGGCACAAATCCTGAGATGAACCCAAGATTCGCATTTTTGGCCATGGAGATAGCCAAGGCGCTGAATGGAAGTCTCATTGGGGCAAACATTACTGCTTGCATGTTGAGAGAAAACTTTAACATCAACTATTGGTGCAAGGTCCTGTCATTGATGAGAGGCTACGTACAGAAAAATCTCTCTGAATTTGGTGAACATCCATCTGAACTTTTTAAGGATGATAAACCCACTTATCTTCGAAGAATGGGTAGAGCTAATGAAGATTTCTTGGTTTATGATCAGTATCAAACATGCGCTTCTCAAGAGGATGTTCCCAAGACAAAACTCCAAGATGTGATGTTTGGAAGCGTTATGCCTTACGGAAAATTTGAAGTCCTTCGTTGGAAGTCTCATATACCGCCCTACCATAACTATATCATTAGTTGTGAGATTCGGGAGCTACAGAATACTAGAGTCGTTAAGAGGAAACGCTCTCTGAATGACAGAATTGTACTTGGTTAATTTTCTTTCTTTACGAGGGTGTTAGATCATAGTTGAACAACTCTACTACTATTTTCTTGTGTGACTTTTTACTATCTTTAGGAGGTACCAAAATTTACATTGAGATAATAAAAAGAGGTACCAAAAGTTGGTAAATCTACCCTTTAAACTTTTGTTATCTTTTGATACTAGCTCAATGTAAATTTTGGTTTCTTATAGAGACTGTAAAAAGTATCTTTTCTTATATGTAAACTCCATGTGTTGACTAGCAGAATAATGCATGACATTTGAGACAAATTTCCATGAGCTACATTAAGTGCTTATCAATTGTTTGTAACATCTTGAAAATTTCAAAAATTATAAAAATAAAAATTTGAAATTGAAATCGAGTAAAATTTTTAAAAATGGAATCAAGATTTTAAGTTAAAATATCCTTTTTTCTTTATTCCAGTCCTAAGGAAAGTAAAGTTGTAATATAAAACTTTTCATCCAAAGTAAACAAACTATGAAAATGAGCTTGAAATATAATCCTATTTTCAATTTCCATCTATTCTGAAATTTTCTTGAATTTTGGTTCTTAAGAAAATCTTTTATTATAATTGTTTTCTTTTTTCTTTATAATGCAAAACTCAAAATCTTGTAAGAAATAAAATTTCAAAAAATTTCTATAAATCCCAAATCATATCCAGATAATCTTCAAAAACTTACAAAGTCATGTGAACTAATTTAAAATTGAAAAGAGATCAAAGGAAGAATCAAATTAAATAGAATCTTATCAATAACATAATTTTATAAATTAAATATAAAATATCATGATTTGAAATTTTTATATAAAAATTTCATCATAATTAACCTCTACAAAAATTTCAAGGATAATAAAGTTGAATTAGACATTTAATAAAATTAAAAATAGAATTAATTTAAAACCAATATTGGCAAATGTCAGAATTTTATAAAGCTAATTAAGCATGAACTTGATTTGAACATTTTATAGTATCATCCTCATCTTCCCAGAATCATTCAGTAAAAGTTTCATAATATATTAATAGCATTTGATACCAGTTTTCCCAGCGTTTTGCTCCGTGTGCCTAGAAGTCACCGCCCCGCTGCCCAATGCATTGTCGTGGCAGCTTCTTTTCAACCGAAAGACCGCCGTGGCAGCCTTCCCACGTCAACGTCCCTTTGCCAGGTAGGACCTTGGCCCCCTCATGACGGTCCTGTCCATGGGACTTGTGCCACCGACCGACTGGCGCCTTTGCCCTCCGCAGCTCCGCCATGACACGGTCCTGTCATGAGTCATGACGTAGGTCCTGTCCATGGGACTTGTGCCACCGACCGACTGGCGCCTTCGGCCTCGCACGCAAGCAGGGCTGGCCCTGAGGGGGCAGGGTGGGCGGTCGCCCCGGATCCTCAAAGTTATGGGTCCCTTAGATATGCAACAACACCATGGATTTTTGATCCAATCGTAAGCAAACGCGAGCAACTACACTAGATTCGAAGAACTCATGGTGTTTAAAGATATATTCGGATTTTTATTGAGCTCAAGCACTCTGAAGTCATTAAATGATAGTGAATTTGAAGAGTGTTGCACTAAATTTGCAGACACTTTCTCTCATTATAGTTCATCTAATATTGAGGTATATGATCTTATTTCTGAATTAAAGATTATGAAATTCACTTTGCCAGATGGCGCATTGTCTGCTATGGAGATTTTCGAGCATATCAGATATGTGGATTATTATCCTAATGTCTCCATTGTTTTCGAATCTTATTTACTGTGCATGTGACTGTTGCATTGGCTGAAAGAAGCTTTTCAAAATTGAAATTGTTGAAGAACTAGTACTTGAGATCAACAATGACTCAATAAAGGTTAAATGATTTGACGACTTTATGCATCGAGAAGTTATTGGACGAGATTGATATCAATAGTATAATCGATGACTTTGTATTACAAAATGTTAGATGAAATTTTTAAGATGATGCTAAGTGCCAAGTAAGTGTTTATGATTACAATTTACATTTGTTATTTCATAAACTTTAAATTATTCTATAGAAATATTTTTTGTGCATCG
Organism: Guadua angustifolia; assembly: GCA_036346375.1. Taxonomy (NCBI): domain Eukaryota; kingdom Viridiplantae; phylum Streptophyta; class Magnoliopsida; order Poales; family Poaceae; genus Guadua; species Guadua angustifolia. The sequence continues at coordinate 5,104 of JAYEVE010000574.1, read as the reverse complement.
AATATTAATTTGTGCTTATATATATATATATATGAGGAGGTGTCATGGTTACAATTTACATTTGTTATTTCAACTTCAAATTTGACTTTGTCTTTTTCATATCTTTCAAATGCGATTGAGTTTCAACTTCAAATTTTGCAAGGTTGTAGAGGTTCACCTCCCCTACATATGGTAACTTTTTGAGAATTTTTCAAAACTTCTACAGGTGGTTTCCACGGAGTTTTCATAGAATTGGTGGTTTTCACCAAATATTTCGTCTATATATATATATATATATATATATATATATATATATATATATATGAGGAGGTGGAATGGACCTCCATATAAATTTTTGTCTCAAACCCCCAAAATATCAGGACCGGCCCTGCACACAAGACCTACGCTCTCACCCCCGTAATGGTTGTCAACTCAGTCTCATGGACCGCCCCCCTCTTCCAGAAGTTCGCGTGCGCCCTCACCGCTAGGCTTCACTGCACCACCGTGCCCATTGCGTCATGTCGTCAACCCTCCAACCTTGTCGCTAAACCACCCTTGAGGCTATTTAAGCCATTGAGCCCCGCCACTGCCCCTTGCTAGTGCCCAGGTTCCTTTCCCCATAAACCCGAGCGCTAGCCCCTGGTCTACCGAGCCACCATTGCCGGTAAGGGCATCTCTAATGGTGCCACTTTAGCTAGCTATAAGGATGCCATCTCAGTATTTTGCTTAGGTGGAAGAGAGAAAATGAGGAGAGAGATATAGACCGGCTACTAATGTATAGTCAGGCTATAACTAATTCCAAGGCACTTATTATCTATTACATGTGGGCCAATATTTAATTTTATAGACAATGCTATAGCTAATCTATTGGAGAGGTTGTCTATATGCTATCTATAGATGACATGGACATTTCTTATAGCTAGTACCATTGGAGATGCTCTAAGCACACGTTTGGGGCAAGCTCCAAATTACCACACCACAGCCCAACATCTTTCGCAATGTGGCGCTCATAGCTTCTCTCTATTCCAGGAACTCATACCCGCTTTGTTTCCTAGCTGAGCTCACCCGAAGCTTCGCCGCATTGCCTCACTTCTTTCCCGTGCTCGCACATAGGTGACGCCTTATTTGTGACGGTTCTTTTAGAACCGTCACAAATACACTTATCTGTGGCGGTTCTAAAGTTTAAAATGGTGAGAAGACTATTTGTGGCGGTTTTTGTTTTCAACCGTCACAAATAAGTGATTATTTGTGGCGGTTTTTCTTTGGAACCGTCACAAATAATGTCGGGACTATTTGTGACGGTTTTTATCGAACTGTCACAGATAATCCATTATCGATGGCGGTTCTAGTTAAGAACAATCATCGATATCACATTATTAGTGGCGGTTCTGGCTAGAACCGCCACTAATAATGAGATCGCGACGGTTCTAGCCAAGAACCGCCATCGATATTGTTATCGATGGCGTTTTAATTTGAAACCGCCACAAATAATAAAAATAGAAAAATTTAAATATTGCTAATTACCTCTCCCGCCTTCTAATTTGAAAGAATTGAAATTAAATAATATTATATTTAAAATAATTGAAACTAATATTCCATTTGCAATAATTGAAAAAAACGACCGAAACAGATTCAAAACTTCGGAGGCCGTTTTGAGACCCTAAACGATGTTTTTTTGGAATTCCGTCGCCGCGCACGCACTCGCACAAACCATCAGGATCCGACCATTTGATTTTGGCGCACTTATGAAATTCGGGTACTACTTTTCGTTATCTTTCAAACGAGCCAAAGAACGCCTCGATCGAGTTACGAGTCAAAAGTTATGACCATTTTAACAAAAGTGCCCGATTTTTATTTGCAAACCGAATCGGAGCCCAAAAATATAATCGAGAGCTCATCGTCGATGATTCCTAAAAGCTCAAGAACACCAAAATCAAGGTACGAGTCAAAAGTTATGATGTTTTTACAAGTTCGTGAATAGTACTAGCACATTATATTACAAGCATCATTAATAGTCAAAAGTATGAAAAATAAATTTGAAAGTTTTAAATTTTACTAATTACCTCTATAGTTTGCTAATTTGAAATAATTGAAAATCGGTGTTTGTGTTCTTCACGGGGTTAAGAGGAGGAGACACATTATATATCGATGTTATCATACCACCACTAGAGTAATGGATCTCATAAGAACTCGAAGTTAAACGTGCTTGATGGAGAGTAGTAATAGGATGGGTGACCTCACAGAAATGAAATCCGAATACAATTAGAATTCTGAAATTGAGTGTTCTTAGGCAAGAGGAGTATTAAGATGGTATTAGGATGGGTGACCTCTGAAGTCCCTCTAAATTAGTGTTTTTAAACCGCCGCTTAGCAAAAAACACTAATGATAACGATATCGCGATCGCTCTTGGCTAGAACCGCCACCGATAATACCTGTGAAGTCCTCTAAATTAGTGTTTTTAAACCGCCGTTAGCAAAAAAACACTAATGATAACATTATCGATGATTGTTCTTGGCTAGAATCGTCATCGATAATATTATCGATGACGGTTCTAGCCAAGAACCGTCACTAATAATGTGATTATTAGTGGTCGTTTTGCTAGAACCGCCATCGATAATACGATGACGGTTCTAGCCAAGAACCGCTACTAATATCGTTATCGATTTGCTGAACGCCACCGATAATCTCCGATTATCGCAGGCATTATATCGATGACGGTCAAAACCGCTACTAATAGCATTTACGAACCGCGATGTGCTTTTTTCTAGTAGTGTCACACGGTGTCGAGCCACACCGATGCCTCTTCACCACGGTAAGATGGCACAATGGGACCTCCTCAACACGTAGATGCTCTCCCCCATCTTCTCCGAAGCCAAGCACTGCTCCTCCACCCCTTCCGGCTAGCCGCCATGGCCGTCGCCGCCCCCTCACAGTGGTGCACTGATTCTGACCACCACAGGCCGCACCATCACCCTCCCTAGCTGTGCACGAGTCCCGTGAGGCTATCCATGGAACCCATTCGCTCTCTCTGGCAATGGTTCACCGCTGACAACCCGAAAGCCACGGCCCTCTGTTCTCTCTTGCCAACATCTAGGACCCACGGTCGACCTCTCTCACCAGATCACCCCCATTGTCGGCGGGCCTGCTTCATCGCTGCCTCCTTTCCCTTTGTGTCATTGCCGACCCGGACCCATGATCGGTATTGCGGCATTCCATTTAAAACCAAGGCTCTCGGCGTGCGGGCGCAAGTGGCAATGGCCGGTGAATTCGAAATGCCGAGAATCTGAAAAATGTAAAAGACATCTTCACTTCTATGAAAGCGTATTTTCCATTTTCCAGCCTTTTCCAAACCGAATAGGTTCAAACTTGAATATCTTCTATACTTTTTATCCAAATTTAGTCAAATAAGTTTCTAAATTTGTCTAAAATCATGCTCCCTCTGCATATACAAAAATATTTAAATTTTGACCTATATTTTGAATTTTGAATTTGAAATTTGAATGGGACCTAGTATATGTTCTCATACAAAGATTTTCACCCTAACTCAAAATTTGATGGGACAAATTTCTGAGGACTCCAGAGAACTCAATGACTCTATTTCTGCAAAAACAATTGAATTTGAACCTCATTTGGTCTAGACTTTAAATAGAGTTATTAATCAATGCATGCAATATTCAGAATTCAATAACTTGTGCAAACCAACTCAAAAATTGGTAAAACTAGTGCCTAAAACTCACAAAAGTCATGATCTTGTATCTCTATAAAAATGAGTAAAATCAAATATGTTTTGCACCTATTGTTCAATAAAAAAGTTTGATACCCATGTTCATGCAAAAGTAATTCATGCTCGGTTAAGTTTGAATTAAGTTGTATATAACCTTGTTTTAATACACGTATGAGTAGAATATAGATAAATCTCACAAATAAATATTAATATATGTAAAACCTATTTTTATATGATCCATAGGATAGGACCCTTTTAATGCTGCTAAAATAATTAGATTTGATCCTAGTCTACATTAGTTCTATTCATAAGTTAAATTCTAGTCATAGAAATTCATACAGTAGTAACTATAGTCGCTAATATCTTAAAATTGAGGGAACAAGTTTCTAACCCTTTTAGGACCATAATATACTTGGTTATGCAAGAGTAGTTCATAACAGATTTAGTTTGAGCTAAGTTTATCATAGGCTGTAGATACTAAGCTCATATGATAATATAGCAAAATAAGCTCAAATGGATGTTTATGTAAAGAAAACCAATTTAAACACACTATAGTTATAGAACTACTAAAATGAATGATACTTAGGGGAACGACTGCTGTGCACTCATGCTTCCCGTGCAATCACTGTGCACTCTAACTAAGAAAAGTTTCAAAAAATTCTAAAAAAAATCATGGATGTACATCTCATCTTACCCCATCTACATATAAAATTTCATGATCAAATTCATCCTATGATAGAAGTTAAAAAAAAGACAAATTTCTGACAAACTTGAATAGTTCAAATGCACCCCAAATTTGTCTTTTTTGTAACTTCTAGCATAGGACGAATTTGATCATGAAATTTTATATGTAGATAGGGTAAGATGAGATGTACATCCATGATTTGTTTCAGAATTGTTTGAAAATTTTCTTAGTTGGAGTGCACAGTGATTGCACGGGAAGCATGAGTGCACAAAATGCTTCTCGATACTTAGCTCTATTTGAACCAAGTTCTTCAAATAGCTTGGCTTGTTGTGTATAAAAGATTAATTTATGCATCTCACAAATAAGTAGTAGGTGTAAGATTATTATTATTATTATTATTATTATTATTATTATTATACTCTAAAAATTGGAACCACCTAATACAGTAAAAATCATTATTATAATAAGTTATAGTTAGACACTTATCCAAGATATATTTTTCATGTAATATATATACATAAGGAGTCGAAATATGAACATACAAGTATGAATAAGATGTCATAATTAAAAGACAAATTATGTAGAGCTAATCTCAAAATATTCACGAGTATAATATATATACTTGTATGGCAAGAATCATTGTATAACCATGTAATTGTAGCCAGTAGCCTAATCCTATAGACCTAACTTATATAAATCACTTTTTATACAAAAAT